>JAAEAF010000271.1:0-58699 GCA_011037195.1 Triatoma infestans | reverse complement strand
GATTACAGACCTATATTTACTGATGGATCAAAGATAGACGGTGGTGTAGGAAGCGCCATATACACTGATGGTGTGACACAGATGTGGACACTCCCCTACTACTCTACAGTATACACTGCGGAACTATACGCTATCTGTCAGGCCCTGCAACTATCAATCAATGAGAATTATAGGAAAGTAATGATCTTAACGGACTCATCAAGCACCCTTACAGCCCTCCGAGATGTATTCTCCCAAGACCCATTGATAAGGAAAGCGTATAACCTGCTAATTGAATTAAGAACGCATGGACAACGGGTGATTTTTACTTGGGTACCAAGCCATATTGGGGTGGCGGGTAACGAACGCGCTGATAAAGCGGCTAAACGAGCCGCTTCTAATAGTTCGGATGGAAACATACATGTGCGGCCCAGTGACATACAAATTTATGTAAGGCAAATGATGTTAAGAAAATGGCAGCACCAATGGAGTTGTACAAACGAAAAATTGCAAGAAATACAACCATTTGTCAATAAAGCAAAAGTAGAAAATTTTCCACGGAAAGAGGCAGTAATTTTAACAAGATTGCGTATTGGGCATACACGTGAGACCCATGGGCATCTCTTAATAGGTGGAAGGAGACCGATGTGCAGGTTATGTCGGGAACGGTTATCAGTGGCACATATATTGGAAGGGTGTCAAGCACTGCGGGAATATAGAGAACGAGCAGGTTTGTCAAATGACTTTCGTGCAACATTAAAAGAGGGTTCGCCGTTTATAGGAAGGCTATTTTCGTATTTAAAGAACATTAATTTTTATCATAAGATTTAGATTATTCTGAGATTTCGGTTGAAGGGGGAGGAATATCAAGTACTGTCCCCATGAATGAGAAGGTATGAATGTATTTATTGAAAAGAAAGTCAGTGTGAGAGGATTTAGGCTAAGAATGAGTGGAAAGTGAATGTATTTATTAGCGAGAATGTTGGTGTAAATGTCTTGGTTAATATTTTATCAGGGGGTGTAAGGAATATTTATAAAAGTACTTCACCCCCAATATAGAGTTTATAGTTTATAAGTAATATTAGTTTTGCCTTAATAAGGTGGAGAGAAATCTATAGAAATACCTTTCTCTTTACCTTTTCCTGTTTTGGAAAATAGCCTTTTTATAAATAATAGCTTACATTGACGTATAGCAATAAAGGTAATCATTGTACAAAATACTTCATTCATAAGTGAATATTTGCAATCCACAATTGTAAGAAGGGGTGGTATAAAGTTCAGAACTTTTTTTTTTTACTCCACCCTACAGGAGCGAGGTACAGAAGGGATGGTACTTATACTTATACACGGCTGATGTTTCCTCACCCATCGACAGGTTTCGATGGTTTATTGTGTTGGAGAATCAATGCTGTTTTTTAACTCGCTCGGGCTCCTCACACCTTCCTTGAGAAGCTGTGATGGATGTTACGGGTAATTAGTACCATCTCAGATCGTGAAACTAGAATAATTGTAATGGCGCTAATGACCACTGAAGTCGATGCGCCAAGAGGAAAAAAAAAAAAAAAAAGAGAATCATGAAAAAAAGACATAACTTTCTACAGCTGTAGGAGAACGTCTTATGTTCCCGCCAATCTTTCAAAATTCAGTTTCTACCGGAAATGTGTGTTTTGAGGAACCCTAAATACAATTTTTTTTGTTTTTAACGAATGGTGTGGGTTTGCCAAGATCTCCAAATAAGGAAGGAAACGGAAACTTCTTATTCCTAGAATGCTAGTAACACTTTAAATGTACCAGAACATTATATAAGCTGGTTGAACCAAACATTGTATTGATGTGAAAGTTGAGAGGAAAGCATCACTTTACAAGTCTCCCTCTCCCAGAATCTCTTAAATTTTTTTTCCGGAAAAATTCTTTAAATAAAAGTGATAGGCATTTGTGTGTTTAGATAGTGAAAGAAATTTAAAGAAAATCTTTAGGGATGTTTTGAAGAGTGTATGCGCGGCAGACACCCAAGGCGAGATGGCGAAGGTGCGCCAAGAAGTGAAGACCTTCAAACAATAAAGACCTTTAAATAAACAATAAATAAAATTCAATAAAAGGAGATGCAAAGGAAGAAGTTTCGACTTACCTTGCCTGTGGTGCGGTGGCATGCGCAAGTGGCGAAGCTGAGGCGAGAGGTGGACGGTTAAGGAAGATATGGCGTTTGCGCGCGTGTGTGTGTGTGTGTGTGTGTGTGCGTGGCGAAAGAAAGGATATCAGATGAAAGGAAGGGGGTTGGAGGGCTCCGTGGAAGCGGATGACGCTGCGTTTGAGCTGCCAGATGAATGTGAGTACACCAAGGCGCGAACGATGTATCCTCTTGAAGGTGATGTCGCAAGAAGTGCTTCTTATTATTCACTGATGAGTAAATGAATAAAACAATCCGGGTGAATAGGCGCGTATAAGGCGAATAAATGTAAAGGCTAATTTTACACTGGCACCACTAACTGCAGAGGATGGAGCGGAAAAACAAGCTGCACAAGCGAGATATAGCAGGTAAGTGTCAGAGCTTACGGCGTTGGCCGGATGTGCCAGCGGAAGTAGTGGGGAAAGGAATATGAGGCGGAGTGATGCAATATGTGGGAAGAACTAAACATATTAATTAAGAAAAAGCGGGGGAGAATAAAACGGAAGTAGGTAAGTGTACGGAGAACACGCGCACACGCACGGGCGGATGCACGCGTGCGTGAGTAGGAGAGCTGGGCGCAATAACCACCGACCCAACAAAAAGAATCGCTAAATACGAAGAAAAACAACATTTGGTGAGTTGCATTTCCCAGTGATTGGATTGTGACCGAAATTTTATTATGTGATAAATGTTGATACTTGAACGAAATTACAAGTTTGAGCTTCCTGTGATTTATCGTTTTTGAGATAACAAATGTTGCTACAAGCACATGGAGAATAGCTATGAACATTCTACTGACATAATTCTGCTATAAAACGCTCACACGACTTTCTCTTACTCCATTTTATTCAATTATATATAAAATGAAAAATTTTTTTTTAACTCAAATTTGCACATGTTTTTCCTAACACAAGTATAGAGGAGGTGGGGGGTAAACTCCAACCAACTATCTTGACTGGTAGAGAAGTGATGATTATATTATGGCCCAGTAGAGCGCTCAAAACACAATGAACCAACTAAATATAAAGTTTTAAATCAACGGCACTAATTCCGCACAACTATCCAAAATAAGGTATTTTGTATAATTTTTTAAAAGTAATATGTTTTTATCTGTGAAGTTGGCATACCAAGTTTAAAGGAAATTGTTACAGTCGTTTTCGAAAAAATTAAAAAACAAATATGTTCTGCCTCCCCCCCCATAATCCCAAAAAATCAATTTTTCCGGGAAAATGTTTCAGATAAAAGTGATTGATATTGATGTAGACAGTAGTTATTAGTACATAGTTTACAAGTTTAAAGAACATCGTTGGCGCCGTTTTCCAAAAATTTACAAAAAAGTAAAAAAAATGAGTAAAGTGGCTGTTGCGTTGATGAATTTTGCCCGAAATATTCGTGTCTGGTGTAGTGGTAGTACCTAAACGGAATATCAATTTGGCTTCCTGCAATTTTTCGTTTTTGAGATATTCTGTTATAGGTACACACACACACACACACAGAGCACATTTGCGAAAAACATTTTTTCCTTATTCAGGGGACCTCAAAACTATTTCCGGTGAAAACCTAATTTCGAAGATCTTGCACGACCGCAAGTCTCTTAGTAAGAGAAAGTAAAAGAATCAATAAATATAATTCGAAGGATTGTGCATAAATAAATTGATTCTTTTATATTTACTACGAACATAGGTCGCTATTTCAGAACCTGTAGTAACGGGCAAACAAGGTGATAACAAATTGTTTAAACAATGTAACTCGGACCTCCTGGGGGATAATACATGAAACACTGTACAGAGGGCTTTCAAAGAGCCAACAGAATGAGACAAGAGTTATACCTGTACAAATATGGCCGTAAAGCGGGGCGCAATATAAATCAATATACAGTGTTTTGTTCACAATACCATGTTGTTGACACATTGTTCGTAACTAGCAAAATACATTTGCATTGAAATTAACCGATCGAACAAATTTTATTGTTCAATGTGATGATAGATAGTCGATAACAAATTGAACAACTTTTGTTAGCTGGAAAATAATGGGTATGGTTTAGGATCAGTTTTAACGTAGAACTGTATCAAGAAACAACCAATCAAAATGTGAAACAATCACACAACCTTCCTTCCTCTCAATGAATTTCTCTAATTTAAATTGATAACAAATTTTCTTCAACCGTGGAACTTTCACAATATTGCTTTTCTTTATTATCAAGGAGTGGGTGGAACCCTACAAACGGCAGTTTACAGCTGTCTGGCTCCAGCCGATACAAGCACCCCTAGTAGCCACTACAACATAGTCCCTTCTATTTGCATTTATTATGGCAATATATTTTTGGATTATAGTTAAAATGTACCCCGCAAGTAATCATCATGAATGATTGTGTACAAGCCGAATAGATAAATTATTTAAGTAATGGTACTTCGGCGCTCGCCCACGTTGCTTACACATTACACAAACATGCAGTTGGACTCTGGTGTTGGCAAAAAAACGGTACCCACTCACCCGTCTAAATAGTTATTTTTATTCATCAAACCATTTGGTGGGTGTTCCATGTATAAAATGACTATACACAGCAGTGGAGTAGTACTTTAGAGGAAAGCTTAACGCTAATTAGTGTACCCTCAGTACACCTCCCTCAGTACACCTCCCTCAGTACACCTCCCTCAGTACACCTCCCAAAAAATCAGTTTTTCCGGCAAAATGTTTCAAACAAAAGTGAAAGGCACTGCTGTGTTTAAATAGGATGCCAAGTTTGAAGAAAATCATTTGGAGCCGTTTTCGAGAAAATGCTAAAAACTGAAAAACAAAAAAATTCAGTTAATGTCGCACATTCGGTTGATGGATTTTGCCCTAATCCTTCATGGTAGTACTAAAGGGGACAGCTTCCTGCGATCTTTTGCTTTTGAGATATCTTGTTAACATAAACATCCACAAACACTTATATTACATACCTGTATATGAATACTGTCAATACAGACCATTCGCTATCAACTTTTTTTGGCATTCCTGGAATCTCAAACCGAGTATTCCTACTAAAAACGCAAAATCAACAATTTGAAAATTTAGAAATAAGAGCAATATAAAGATATTTAATTAGCATGTTAAATTTACAAAAGTCTTTTTCCGGATTCCTAGTGATACTTAAAAGGGTTATTAACTTTGAGCTTTCTGCGTTTTTCTGATTTTGAATTGTACTGTTAGACACACACACACACACACACACACACACAGAGGAACAGATAATAATTCGCTAGAGATACTGTTCCTCTAAGAACAAGAGAAATGATCGCGGTCTTGACCAGTTTTCTAAATTGAATTATCACCGGAAATATTTGCGGTTTTGTGAAGAAAAACCTCACAACTAAACATCAGAGAGTAATCTCAATCTCTTCTGTGAAAACTCAACTTCTCTGAGTGGTGATTCGTCCCGATTTCTTTCTGCAAGACTTGAAAACACTAATTTCCGGTGTAAAATAAATTTCTAACATTAATGACAACAATCGAAATACTTCTAATGTGAGCAACAAAGATAATTTAATATAGCAATGAAACTGTTTCTTTTTATGAGAGAAAAATGAAATTAGAACAGCAAAAGTCAATATTGGACGCCTTTATATCGTAGTGTTTAAAAATATTTAAAGACAACACATTGAAATTTAATAGAAACTTTGCCTTTAGACTATACAAACGTCTAATAATAGTTACATTACGATAGTTAAACGTCGCTAAGCTGGTCGATAGCGGAATACATTACGTTAGAAGAAAAACATCTGGTGTGAAACACTCACACGTGTTTCACGCATTGCAATTATATTTTTATTTTCTATTACCACTAGTGTGAGCGAGTATTGAGATCGGGGCAAATTTTCTACATTGAATTATCACCCGGAAATACAAGTTTCGAGGCTCCCTGGGTGCGAAAACAAATGTTTTTAGCGAATGATCTGTGTATGTGTAAAAACTAATTTCTCAATTAAAATTAAAAACCGCAAAGAATCCCAAACAAGATACGCTGGCTAGGTAGTAACCCCGCATCTCACACGAAGGATGTTTCAGAATAATCCATATGAACCGGAAGTTACGACTTTACTAATTTTTTTTTTTGTTATTCGCAGTTTTCTCTCTAAAAAAAAAGTCTGGTGTGAAACACTCACACTACTTTCTCTTTCTGCAGTCTACATAACTGACAAATTTTACATGTCTATTCGTCTTCAATTTTAGAACAATGGGAGAAACAAAAATTTTCAATAAAATGACTTTTTTGAGGAAAGCGCACTCTCTCCCCCACCCCACAAAAAACTTCTTTAAATGAAGTTTCTCGGAAAGAAGTTTCAAACAAAAGTGATAGATCTCTAAATTCATAGTTAGTGTTCCGAATTAATGAAATCTGTCGGTGTTTTTTACAGAAAAAACGCAAAAAATGAAATAAGTCAAGTAAAAAAGTACTTCCGGTTTACCGATTATCTTCAAACTCGGAATTTTAGCAATTTATTTATTTCCAATTAATGTTGTTTAGATGATAGAATAGTATAATCAACTAAGATAGCACTTTAGAGGAACACATAGCCCCACCCCTTCCTCTAAATAACTTTTTCCCGAGAACTGTAACAGATAAAAGTTGTAGCTCTTTATATGTTTAGTTCACATTAGCAGTTTGAGAAAATAGTGGAAACCTGATGAAACTGTTCAATAAAAACGCACTTCCGGGCAACCGATTTCCTTCAAATTCGGAATTTCGGCAACATATTTAATTAAAATTAATATTATTTAGATAATAGAATTATATAATAAACTAAAAAAGCGCTTTAGAGGAAAACATAACCCCACCCTTCCATCAAAAGTCTACTTAAACGAATTTTTCCAGAGAAAAGTTTCAAATAAAAGTTGTAGTTTGTTAAATGTGTACTTGAGGGGAGGGATTAGCTAAGTGGTTAGCGCATTGACTCCCACGCGGAGGCCCCGGTTTCGAGTCCAGTACTACCCTTAAATTTTTTCTTCCTAGGAGCCTCTACAGCTCACTGTTCGGTGATGGACAGTGTTGTGTGTAGCGAGAGAACACTGTCTGGAGGCCGCCAGTGCACTGAAAAGGCTCCGGGCGCTAATGACCATAGCTGTTGATGCGGCTTAAATTAAAAAAAAATGTGTGCTTGATATAACACTTTTAAAGAAAATCGTTCGAGCCGTTTTAGAGAAAATCGGCAAACAATGAAAAATCAGGTTAAAGTAGTATTTCTGATTGATTGATTTTGTTCAAAACCTTATTGTTGGTCGCCGGATAGCACTTAAACCAAATATCAAGTTTGAACTTGACACAATTTTTCCATTTTTGAGTGTTGCTGACCACACAAACAGACCAGTTTCTAAAAAACCACTTTTCCGACTCAGATGACCTCAAAACATCTATTTCCGATTAAAACTCGCTTTCGAAAAATTGTGTAAGGACTTCTTACTACTGTAAGAGAAAGTAAAAAAGAAATTTGAACTGTTATGTTCCTTTGTACACATGTGTATATAACGTACAAAATTATAACCTAACATTACAAAATCTGGTTAATTGCAGAATCTGGTGTGAAACATTGATACGACTTTTTCTTACTGTAATGCAATTATAAAATTGACAAGTTCCCCTCAAACTTGGTGGGGATTTACGCGAGGCAGGTAATGGTTGAAGACGATTAGCAATTCTAATGTAGAGTCACATGTTTATGGTTGACAAATAAAATAGTGTTTCGGCTTGTATGGGTATATATTTTTAAAAAAATCTGGTGATGGCACCCACACGAGAATATTACTCCTCTCAATCCAGATATATTTTGTTTTAATTCCAAGTTCATATGTCTAACACAACTACAGGTTGGCCGCTGCCAACCTACCAACACAGTCAGGTAGAGAATGACTACAAATCTAGAGAGGTTCAGTAATGAAGTGGCGCACATTTGAATTTTAACCTCTCAGCTTACTTCTCAGAATCACTTAAAAACAATTTCTTCAGAAAAATGTTTGAAACACGTTTCTAACTGTGCCTCAGGGCCGGGCAACTATGGCTCAGGGCCCGAGTGCAGAAAAATTTTCAGAGTCACTTAAAAAAAAAAAAATCTGATGCGAAACACTCACAATACTTTCTCTTACTCCAATTTACCTACATGGATACAAACACAGTCTCTAGTTTATCGAACTCTAATATATAACGCTTCTTCTTATTATAATTTTTTTGTTTAATTGCACTAATAATTAGTTCGATTATGATTTTTATGCTGTTGCGAGAAAATAGATTTTGATTGCATTAGCTCATACGTAGATTCCCATCTTCAATACTTTGTGGATTGTGCCACCTACACTTAAGGGCAATACAATGAATAGCTAAAAACTTCAGGTTTAAAAAAAGTTTTTAACTGAATATTATGAATTCCTTGAAGAAAATTTTGTAGGTTTTTAATATCAATTTCATTTTGTTCATTAGTATAAACGGCCTAATACAAAATGCAGACTTACATTGCATTTGTAGTTCTTCCTAATTCTCTAAGTTCCTGCTAAGTAATTTGTAGTTCCTCCTAAGTTCAAAGAAAATCGTTGGAGCCATTTTCAAGAAAATTGCAAAAAGTGAAAACAACCATTCAATAAACAGGTACTTCCAGTCGAGAAATTTTGACAGATAACGTTCAATCGGATCCCATGGTGATACCTAAACAGAATATCAAGTTTGAACATTCAGCGATTTTTCGTTTTTGAGCTATGCTGTTCACATACATACACACACCATTTGCTAAAAACCACTTTTTTGGACTTAGGGGACCTCAAAACTGATATTTCCGGTGAAACTCGATATCGAAAATTTGACACGATCACTTCCTCTCATAGCAGTAAGAGAAATTTGTAATGACATGTGTAATTTGCGACCTCCGTCATCATGCATTTATGAACGCTTTAATAACAAACGTTTAGTAAATATTGCCAGTTTGAGTCCCAGCGAGTCGTGTGAGTATTTTATCGTAGATTTTTGAGGAGACCTCGAATCTTCATTTCTGGTGAAAACACAATTTAAAATAAAAATTGCAATGAATGCAATATTACCTACAATAGGAGAATGTAATTTACACTGATGAATATGAACTGATAGGCGAAATACGGTGACCTGTTGTATTGCATGCATAATCATGAAGTTGTTGTTTTATGAAAGCCATTACCCAGCCGTTACTAGGAGGTAATTTTGTGTCCAGTTATCAAGTAGACCCTTGATATTACTTGAACATCGATACTATCACAAATTTTAGCGTGTAACATCATCGATCTTATTCAGAATTATTCCCAAAAAACAAATAAAATTATTTAATTTAATTCAAAATATTAATTACTGAAAATATAGCTTTTTGGCGGCTTCAAGGGGTCGCAAGGCATAATATTTCCTGAGGAAGGAAGGGGGAAGGATGGTGGTATTATCTAAATCGAAAATATGTTATAAGTCAAGATAGTCAAGACAGATAGTTTCGCTAAGGGTAGAGAGCCTGAGTCTGGTTTTCTTTTTACTATCTTATATCGCTGTACAAGGAAAACTTTCTAATTGGTTTTTGTTTTTCGGCGATTTTCTCATTAACGATACCAGCGGATTTCTTTAAATTTTGAGTACTAAATATTCATACAAACAGGGAACACTTTTGTTTGAAGAAACTTCCGAGAAAATTGATTTTAAGGGTTGTGAGAGACGCTCCCCTTTAAGGGTTGTGAGGGACGCTCCCCTTTAAAGTGTCATTTTTAGTCCCTCAACTTGTAAAATAATATTGAAGATAGCTAAATATTCACACACAAACACGAACACACAAACCATTGGCTAGAAACATTTTTTTTTTGTCTATTCAGAGGACTCCAAATACATATAATTCGGTGGAAGCGCAATTTCGGACAGACATATCTATGTGTTAACTTCCACATTGGTTTTTATAACAGGGATTCCCTTGCAGACGGCAACGGAATGTGAAATTCTCTTAAAAGACAAGCATTTAAAAGGAAGTTTTAGACTATTAAGAAGACTCTTCGGACCTGAGACAAGACTCCCCACAAACCTAGTCAAGTAACTCTGAGAAAATCAGCCCTAGAAGGGAGCAATGGTTTGGCAGAGTGGAGGGGGATTATTAACGGATGCAACGAGTCCGTTAAACCATTCAATAAACCAAGTTATCAAAATTTTCAGTCCAGTGTCCTTCGTTGAAAAGTCATCACTTAAGTATGACTCAATGTTAGCGAGCCTTTAAATAGGAATACAAACTAAATGGTGAGCTATAATTTTCGTCAGTTTTTAATTATCTTTGAAAATGATGGTTACAAACATTCTAAATTGAGTTTACTTACATACATACATACTATATATATATAAATTATAGGTCATAACATAATTAGATGTAAGCTGCCGTAATCACTCTGTAGTGCTAGCAATAGTGCAAGTGTGCATTACTAAGAAACCCCCTCTTTACTGCTGTGTATGTAACTAGTCCAGATATGAGAGAAGAGAAGAGATTTAATATTAATTCTAATTGTACTTTCATAGAGAAAGGACAGAGAGTTCCCAACTAGTGTGTTCAATGAACGTTAACATTATTAGTTGGATATTTCATATTATTAATTATATAGAGTGTAATTAAAAGAAATAAAGTTTTTTAAAAACATCTATTGACTTTAATAATATAAGTTATATATATATATAATCTTGTCAGCTTCCACACAAACACCATATATATATATATATATATATATGTGTGTGTGTGTGTGTGTGTGTGTGTGGGACCTGACAAGATTTCTTTTAAAATCCATCAACCGGACTTTACTGATTTTTTTGTTAATTTATGATGATATACTGTGCAACTTGGTCAAGGGCTCCTCTAAAGAAAAGCCTCTTCAGTGCAAATTTATCGTTCTACCATTGATGTGTAATACTGAGGTAAATTGCATTTCTATATTTACTAGTTTGAAGAAAGAAACGATTAACCGAAAGTGATACTTTGCCGAGAAGCTTTCTGGTGTTTTTCAGCTACCTATTTCCACGAAAGTAGTTTCAGCGATTTTCTTTTAGGAAATACTACCTGGACCTACATGAATCTGTTACCTGTATCTGTATCATTTATTTTCCGGACCAAGTATATTAAGCTGTCGGTTGACTTAGCTTTTAACTGCAAGATTTATTGGGGGCTAATAGAGGCGCTGCCGTATAATGTGGACCCAAATGGTTATATACGTAATAAACCATCCAATATCATGCCACAATAAATGTTTATATGCACTGCTAGGGCCAACTAGTTACGCAGTGAAAATTCAACATTTGAAGAATTATAATAAATTGCAATAAAGAGGAAGTCGTGGACTGTTCCACACCAGATTTATTTTATTATTTATTTTATAAATAAGCTACAATTAATTCTATTGGTTGGAAGAAGTGGAGCATTTCTGCTTTCACTTGAACTGTCAAATCTATCATATTTATTATTTATTAGACCCAATAACAGTAACAACCCAGATCTATTATTGTTCCCAGGGGCGCTGAACATAGTTCCACTGGGCCGAACTGTTGTAAATTGCTCACTGACTTATGTTTTATATTACTACCCAATATAGTTCCAAAACAGTTGTGATTATTCCCCTGGTAGATTTCGAACCATCGGAACAAGAAACAAAACAAAACTGAAAAATCCATTCAGTAAGATGGCGTTACCCGGTTTCAACGCTAGATTACCGTTATCCGGTTTTAACGCAGTAAGGTTTTTCGCAGATTTTTAGCGAAGTTTCTTGTCGGATGCTATCCAATCCAGTTTGAACTTTTTGAGTTTTTTTTTTTTTGTTGAATTATGATAAATTACACACAAACACAGATACAGGCTTTTTTCTATAAAATTCCACTTTTCCAGTTCCTGGGTGCATTTCAAACACCGCCGCAGCATTTCCGGTGAGAAACTAGATTTCAAAAATTTACACGATCCGAGTATTTCCGCTATAACAGATATAAGAGAGAAAGTATACAGATTTTTCGCAGGCTTTTATGCAGTAAACTGAGTGTTTTTTTAAAAAATGAAATCCCATGTTTTAATTAAAAAGAATCCAAAATTTAAACAAATCTGGTGTGAAATATTGCATTAGTTAGCGGAAGGTAAAGTCGTATGAGTGTTTTAAATCAGATATTTTGTACTTAACGATCCTGAAAACATGTATTTCCGGTGCAAAAAAAAACAAATTTGTAAAACTGACAAGAGTGCAGTAGTTCCTCTTTTTGCATAGCATTAAGAGAAAGTAAAAAGTTTGTCCACATTTAAGATGTTAAGTTGTTGTTTTAAAAAGCAATTAAGTTGATGAGGCAACTAACTCAGTGGAAGAGTATATTTGTGTCTGTGTGTACGTATAGCTTAAGTGTTCAATGTTTTTTTTTAAACTTTATTTAAAACGGAAATTTAGAGAAGCAAGTAATTTAGGAAGTTCCATCTGGATTGCACTGCCTCTACTATAAGTATGATCTAAATATTTACGGTATAGTTTCACTTGCCTTATTCATCGTTTCGATTCAAACAGAGTTCTAGATATACTAATTTCCTGCTTTCCCACTTTTCCTTCATCATCAAAATTTGATTCATCAGTTTGTGAAGAAATCCACTTTTTGTAATCCCGCCGCTTTAAAAAGCTAGAGAAAGTAATAAACAACATGTATAATGGCTATCAACTTTATTTCTAGTAAACTTTTAGTAAAAAGGGAACATTCTAATCTATATAATAATAGCAGAGAGAGAAAATCGTATGAGTGTTTCCCTCGAGATTTTGTTTCTTTTTTTTTTTTGAATTACAAGTTGCCAATGTTTTCTGCCAGGAGAAAATAGAAAACTTTTAATTTAAATTTCAAATTCCTAAATAATGTCTGTGATAAAATCAATACTACCAAGTAATTAAGTGTGGAATTTGCGTTGATGATAGTCGGCATTCTAGAGGCTGAAATTACTGTTAGAACATTTAGGAACAGGTAATGGTCTAGTGATTAGCAACATTCTCGGTTGTAACAACCTCTCGTATGTAATCAATGAAATTCATGATCTGAAACAAATTGCCATATTAGTTTTGGTAAATACAGACAAAAGTTTATTCGCAGATGTATGTACATGTTTCGTTAAAGTTGATAAAACACCTTGGAGACTTGCGAGCCCGATAAAAACAGCTGTTTAGTGGGTATCATGGGCTTGGAGAAGGGATAAAGTTGGATATTTGCCCTACCGCAGCGGCCCAGTCCGGCAGTCGGCCATTAATAGTTTGGCACTCCTTCTGGTAAAAGCCTGTATAAGCCGGCCACTATTCTCCACAATCCCTGCCTGCTTTCCACATTTCCACTGAGTTTTCCTAACACAGCTTATATATTTCAATAGAATGGAAAATAACTTGTTTTTAAGATAAGAAAAAGTTTTACTTGCTGTATAAATAAATATTGTAAGCCAATAGTTTGGATGTATTTTGAAATTTTAGGATTATTAATTATATATGTCTGTCTGCCAGTCTCGAAAGAGCTATGACTGCAAATTATCAAAATTTATTGAGTATTTCTTAAAGGCAAAATAATGTGGAAAGATTTTCTTCCAGTGAAGCCATGAACCCATCTGAGACGAAATTGTAGGTTAAGAAGTGTAAAAGATTTGATTGCATTGATTAAAGGATGTCATAAAAGTAAGTATCAAGTGAGAGAGAGTTTGGCATATTTCCAAAAAAGTTTATTTTGACGAAGTTATCTGCCTTTATCATAACTATCAACCATTCCATCATATATGAAGAAGATATCGAGGAACGGTAAAAAAAACAAAAAAAAAAAACACTTTAATAGATTATCCAATGTCTCGACAAATTTATTATCTTCTTCAGGAGTAGAAATGAACATCGATGAACAAGTTCTTTGAAATACCAAAGTAATACAGTACAAACAATAAACTAAACACAAATTGCTAAAATGTTTGTTCTGCACTGTTAAATTGTATCATTCCAAAAGGGTTGTAGCTTTCGGAAAGCTAAAGCTTTGAGTGAGAATAGAGTGACAGACTGACACGAGTAGAATGATGGTGTGAGAATTATGTCATTGAGTGTTGATGGTTGTACGAATGGCATTTGTGTAAGAGTGAATTGCCTGCCGGTCAGGTACTCTTTATAAGTGGGCGGGTGAACTAGCCTCTGCTCTCTTTAACTTCTCCTTCCAATGCCCAGATATGCTCCTTAAATTGCTCCCTCTGAGAGTTTGAGGTAGGAAGACATGTCAAACCATTACATCATCCTTATAATAGAATCAGTTTCCCTAGTGTACACTATACTAACATAATTTTCTGTCGCTCCATCTTAGTTATCGCCTCTCCATCGCCTGCCATCTGCCACTCTGTCATAGTTATCGCTAGCTGCACCATGGTCATCTGCCAGTCCATCATAGTAATTTGCATTTCATATACACCCCTATCCATCTCTTTGATCCGTTAATTTTCAATCATTATTATCTTTGTTAATCTCTAATCTCGGCCATAACCGACGGACTATTATTGTGTGCAGAAACGCAGAACTATCAGTAACAGTTTTCAACTGCCAAAAGTAGATAGTGAGAATAATATGCAAGATTTAGAAAGATTCAATCTGGCGCAAGCTCTTTTCCTCACAGTAAATAACCTGCTGCTATTTTTTAGGATGTGCATATTTTCTTTATAATGTAAATTATACCTGTCAATTTAAATAATGTTTGGCGTAGAGGAGTGGAGTGTCTACATGGTAAACTTGTGTTAGTCTGGTAATCGAGACAACACTATGCTGAAGAAGCCTATTGCAGTAGGGGCGTACCGTCCATTTATAACAAACTATTGACGCGTCTCAACCCGATGATCCAAGAGTTTTAGCATATTTGAGACTGATCAAAATTTATTTTATTTTTCAGATGATCTTGGGAAAACTTTTTGTAATGTAAAACGTTTACACGCCTTTCCTTGCTGCAACTGTTGTAATTATAATTATATTATAATTAATTATAATTACAATTTCTTTAAACTGGGAATTTCTACTGAACTATGTATTGGTTTTAATAACAGATGATGGTGGTAGTGGTGGTGGGTCTTGAGTGATACTTAGAAACTCTAATGTCCAGTGACGTCACAGCCCAAAACCCCCCAAATATAAATTTTGCTGGAAAAAATTTTTCAAGTATCACTTGGTGTGTCTAATTTGTATATGAAGTTTAAGAAAATTTGTCGAAGCCATTTTCGAGCAAATGGCGACAAACTGACAGTTAACGTAATCTTCCGGTTGGTGGATACTGACGAAACCTTCATGTCAGATATGCAATGGAGGTACTTTAAACGGAATATAAGGTTTGGGGGCTTCGTGACTTATGGTTTTTGAGTTAGTTTGTTCACATGCAATACACGACACACAATGCTGTTCTCCCTATATATTAATGAACTGGAGGATTATCTTGAAATAAAGCTCATATTAGCTTTGCTGACGATCTACTTTTGCTAGCGTCATTCCCATTAGTATGCAAACTGTTTGTTGCTTGTGAACTTATTATGTAATGTATTAGACAATATTCCCACTGATGGTTTTCAGTTTTTTTTTTGTATTTTTTATTATACTTCTGTAAATAAAAGACATTATTATTGTTATTTTTAATACCTCGCGGGCTAAAAGCAAGGGAGTCATCAATCCAAATCCGGTAACTGTTGGTCCAAATTTGGTAGTCGCCGAAAAATACGTTCATTAGCTGTGCTCATCTACGTAGTAGAGTCTCCCGAACAATTCTGTATGAGTGCAGTATACAGCTCGCTACATTTCTGTGATCAGCGCTTCTCGGATTCCGAGTTTGCGCAATCCTGCACTCAGCGACTTTGGCAACAACCCTGCACTGGATTAAACCAACGCAACAATCTCCATGACCGTCACGCTCTCCATATTGAGCTTAGCGGCCAATAGTCTACTTCGACAGCTTCACATTCTCAATTTTAATGAGGTTGGCGACATCTGGGAAGGCAATATAAATTATAAAGACGAGCCTTAGTGATATTGAACTACACTATGTCTGGCCTAGTGCTGGCAACAGTGTGGTCCGTAAGAACGACTCTGTCCCGTTTTTTATTATTATTCCACGTTCAGGAATTTAAATAAAAAAATATTTTTTTAAATTATAATTCCAGACTAACTCTTACAGCCGTATGGTAAAGTAATATTTTGTTAGAAAAGCGAGCCTGTTTATTTACCAGAAATTGATCAAAGAGAACCTGAATCAAAATTAAAGTAAAGCGAGAACCAGCATCTTGTACCGGACGAGCAGGAAGTTGGATGGAAAGGAAACACAGCCTTTTGGATCTCAAACAAATTAATATTATGCCGGCCTTTGTAGAGCTTGCAAATTAAATGAAGTGTATATAAGCCTCTTTTCATATATATATTTAATAGAAATAAAGAGTGAAAATCAACCTTAAATTTCCACTTCCCTTGTTTACAATAATAATAATGAAACAAAAATTCTTGTCATCACAATAAAATGGAATGTAAGGTTCCAAGTGGAGGTGATGTGGGTTTCAGTTGTTTATGTTTATTTGTAAAATGTTTACGTATTTAGTTTATTTCATAATCCCAATGTGAATTTTAGTTACCTAATGTGGAAAGAGCCAAAGGTCAGAGTGGAAGCAGTCAGAGTTGGTGTGCAGAGGCACTTTGTACTACGAAAAGCCAAGTTTTCCCCCTCACTGACCTGCGGGGTTTTCTTGTCTGCGGCTCGTTGCTGCATATGTATGTCTGTATATGGTGATTATTTATTGCGTTAATTGTATAATATATTTTATAGTATAATTAAACTTAGTTAGTATTCAAATAGTTGTAATTCAAATAAAAATATTCAATTAGCTTTAATTGTCCTAGACGGGTTGTGAAGTGTGTGAGTGAGAGTCGCCTATGTACGTGTGTGTGTGTGTGTGTGTAAGTAGTAAGCGAGAGGCAGCTGCCGGCCTAATAACAATTAAACTACTGTTATTTTAATGTCACTTTTTCATATAACGCTACTTTTACGTATAATATTAAGACAAACGAAATAAAGTGAAAGTTTGAAGATAATTAGCCAATCAGAATTGTGATAATTGGAGAAGAGAAAGTTAAGTGAATGGTTCTCACCAGTGATTTGGTTTTCTCGCGGAACTGGATAACATGGACAAGACATGGCGAGCAGTAAGTATGATTAAGAAATGATTCAAATTAATTGAAGACAGGAACGCAGTCATGTTAAGATGTACAGTATTAAGATGCACCCAGTTCGTTCAAAATACATCGCTAGAGTTTGTTATTTTTAATAAGCCCAAGGGGCGCTAATGACCACTGAAGTCGATGCGCCAAGGAAAAAAAAAAAAAAAGCCCAAGGTTGTGTTCATCTATTAAATCAGGTAGGTTTTTTATTTTTAATTAAAAATTTAACGAAGTTAAAATATTTTTATGAGCAAGACAAGAAATAATTTAATCAAAAAGAAAAACAACAACTTAATTTAATAAGTTCACAAGAAAGCGTATATTTAATACGAGTAATTTATGAGTCAGTACTTGGCGATGATTGGAGCCCAGGACGTGTGGGATAATCAGGATCCTGAGTCAATATCAAGAAACTATAATAGATTGCTAGAGTCATTTAAAAATTCTCTAATTAGTAATGATATTGAAGCTGTAACTGATTCGTCATTTAATGTTTATTATAGAAATATTAGTGCGCTAGGGGAGATGGAACCATATTTTGGATTTACTGTACATCTAAACAAACTAAGGATCGTATCCCAACTACGTTTGGAAAGTAAAAAGACACCTAGTTTATTCTTGAATGGAAAAAAATATTTGTTTTCCAGTTCTGATCCCTGCCAGTTATGCAAATCGGGTGAAATTGATACCTTAGATCATTTTTTGATTTATTGCCCAACCTTAGAAACCTTTCGAGAAAAATATTTGGCTTGTTATTTGTTACACCAAAACACAATTGTAAACTTGCTAGCTATAGACAGTGAAATTAAGCTGAACAATATTTATATGTTTGTGAGTAATTGTTTAAAACTAAGAAGAATAATAAACGAATGAGCTGTTATAAAATAAAAAGGAAAATCAAAACTGAATTAAACAAAAAAGAAGGGAAAGAGAGAGAGAGAGAAAAAAAAACGGAAGTGAAACCATTTCATTCATTTATCATTCATTCATTTGTTTGTTTTCTTCTTCTTTGATAATTATTATTATTATTACTATTATTTTATACACATACATAGATGTTTAATTAAGTTCCCTTGTAACCAGATATTGTTTAAGTATATGCTATCCATTTTTCTTACTTATTGTAACTATGATGATATTTGTGTTTTTACAATAGTTTCTTTCATTTGTATTAACTTAACTTTAACCAAACCCTTGCTGTAAGATTTCATCTTTATGAGCAATAAATATACATACATACATATTTAATACGAGTATTTACTGTCACGACACGAATCCATATGAAATGTTAGGAATAGTGATGAAATGTCAGCGAATCCACACGAAATTTTGCTAAAAGATGACAAGCAAATACTTTACTAATATATAAATTAAAATTAAATGTTTTCTTTTTATTTTGTCTCACTGGAAGTAAGACGGTGATTTTATTGAAAGCGTTTAATAACCTCCCCTCCTCCAAGATTCTTTATTAACTTCTGTTACTGCTGGTAAGAGGAAGTATTGTAATCGTGTCAAATTCCCGATATTGAGTTTTCACCAGAAATATCCGTTTTGAGGTTCCTTGGGTCTGAAAAAGGTGATGGTCAGGAAGTGGTGTGTATGTGTGTGACCAGCGTAGTACAAAAACGAAAAATCGTACAAAATTCAAATATAACAATACGTTTAGTTATCAACTTACGACCGATAATAAATTATTGTCCAAATTTCTCAACCGGAAGTACCACTTTACTGAATGGATTTTTCACTTTTTTGCCATTTTCTCGCTGGAACGATTTTCTTTAAACTTTTTGTACCGACTGTACAAACAGTTCCAACTTTTATTTGTAACATTTCTCTGGGAAAATTCATTTAAGGCGGTCATTAGTGGCGGAGTGGGGTTATGTTTTCCTCTAAAGAGCTAATTTAGTTTATTATACAATTCTATTATTTATTAATCAGAATTAAATATATTGACAAAATTCCATGTTTCAAAAAAATCAGTTGTACTGCTTTTTCACTTAACAGTTTTTCCAGTGATTTTGCGATTTTCTCCATAAAAACATCGACAGATTTCATTAAATTAGCTGCACTAACTATGAACGGAAAGAAATAACACTTCTGATGGGAACTTTTTTCCAAGAAAGTTGATTTAAAGAAGTGGGAGGGAGCGAGAGAGGGGGAGTGAATGGTTTCCTCACCAACAAGTGATTGTTATTACATTTAGATTCTCCCATTGATATAAAATAAATTGAAGAAGACAAACATTTAGTAAAAATGATGAGTTTGAAGAAAATTTGTCATTTACAGTTGTGTAAACTGCAGCAAGAGAAAGTCCTTCCACACCAGAATTGTTTTTCTTGTAATTTTCTCGAGAAAAAAATAAACGGCTCCAGAAGATAGCAAAGTGACCGTCATGGCTCAGTGTACTGATTTGCTAGCCCACAGACTGACACAACTCTCTCTCGCACAATATGTGGTAATCAAACAGGTGTTTCTCTCATGTCAGCTTCAGTTCACACCTGTTTCAAATGTGCAGAAAAATTATACAAGTGATAATAAAACGTCTCGACATATATCACGCTACATCAGCTGACAAATGATAATTTCTTTAATGTGTCGTGAAAATTGGAAAAAGAAAAATCTGGTATGAAGCATTCACACGACTTTCTCTCACTCTAATTAATACAATTTAATCAAGAAATGTTCTTTAAAATTGCAACGTTACAATGTTTAATTGGGTATGTGTCCAAAATTTTTAAGTACCTAACATTCCTCCAGTACCCCTCGAAAATAATTTTTTTCAAAATAATGTTCAAATAAAAATGATACACGTCTATCTATTCAGCAAGCAATCCAAGTTAACAAAAAAATCGTTGTAACCGTTTTCAAGAAAATTACAAAAAACTAAAAAACCTCATTGTGAAAATGCATTTCCGGTAAACCGATTCTCTTAAAAAATGAAATTCTATTAATACTTCTAATGTGTATAAATATAATATAAGTGGTAAAACCATATAATATACTGAAGTGGTCCTGTGAGGGCAAAGTCGGTTTGATCCAGCATCGTGATAAAAAGTGGGAAGCTACAGTTAGTAGCACCTAGGTAGCGAAGGCCGGAACTAAACGGCGTGGGAACTGCGGCGTGCTTACCACACGCCCCCTATTCAAACGCCGTCTGGCAAGCCTTGGCCCTTCATGGACTGTTGCGCCACAGGGGAGGGTACTTTAGAGGAAAGCATAACGCTATTGTTCCCCCAGAAACTCCCAAAAATAAATTATACGAGAAAATATTCCAAATAAAAGTAATAGACATTTATATGTGTAGACAGTACACTAAGTTTAAAGAAAATCGTTTCTACCCATTTCTTTGTCGAGTTAATCGCGAAAACCTGTAAAACCATTCAATAAGTTCTCAGTTTAACCCTTCACATCAGATACGATGGAAGAACCTAAACGGGAATACCAAGGTTACTTTGATTATTCGTTTTTTTGAGATATTTTGTTCGCTCGCGCGCACACACACACACCATTTGCTAAAAGCATGTTTGCCTAATCAGCGACCGAAAACAGGTATTTCCGGTGAAAATCAATTTCAAAAATTTGATACGATCGCAATACTTCTTGCTCTTACTAGGAGTGAGAGATATTTAAAAAATACTTAGTTCTGAAGAGTCGTACTTTCATTAATCGATTTTTTCAAATTTATAATTCTAGCAATAGGTGGCAGAACTATAATTTTATTGGATAGGCACTTTAAAGAAAACCTTAACGGTGCCCTAGAACACTCCAAAAATAAATGTGTCTTCGTAAAATGGGCACTTAGATTTATAGATACTACACCAAGTATAAAGAAAATCGTTGGAGCCGTTTCAAGGACAGTGAAAAACTAAAACCCCCCAAAAGTCGTAAAGTTCCCCCCCATTATGGTTACAGCAGAATCTGACCGAAACCTTCTGGTGAGATGCAGTCAGTGGGAGTACGTGAATAGAAAATCTAGTTTTAGCTTCCTATGATTTCACCTTTATGAGATACTTGTTCTTACAAACACGCACACATGTAAGCTCTGCCCAAAAATATTTCTTTCATCAAAAGCAAGCGAACTTCCGACCCAGATTTTCTTCAAATTTGGAATTCTATCAACGTTTGTAATGTATATTAGTATTATATAGGTGGTGGAAATGCCGGAAGTACTTATAGAGAGTCCTCTTGGCAATTACTCCGCGGTATTCCAGGCCGAAATTTTTGCAATTAAGATCTGGCTGAGGAAACCTGGGAATGGGCCTTAAAAATAAGGAGAATCTCATCTCTCGGACAGCCAGGCTGCATTGAAAGTTTTCGTTGCCTTCGGAACCGCCACATCTTTAGTTAGGGTGTGTAGAGAATTTCTGACGCAATTTGCCCAACACAACAAAGTTCGGCTGGAATGAGACACGTGGTGATTAGAGGTAATGAAAGCCGTCCAACTGGCCAGAAATAGGGCGAATACTCCGTTCTATGGTCCAGAACCTGTCCTAGGGACAGTACATGCATCTCTTAGAGATCGACTCTGACATGACAGAATCTGGAAAATATGTCCCGGAGCCAAACCAGTAAGATAATGATGTTGAAGCTGTGTAAGTATAGAATTAAAGGGACCCTCTGCTTAGGAAGGAACCCGATTAATCTGTGGCAGGCCATTTCACTGGACACAGCAAGTTCAAAAACGCCTCAAACCTGTTGTTTGATTGTGTTGCAATCGCTAGATTGCGCAATGAGATTTTTGGCACACTGAAACCAGAGAAGATAATAGTGCAAAAAGAAATGGTTGGGAACCCGCTCATCCACATGAAGAGGAATGGTTTCTAATACCTTCAGGGGTAGGAACAATAAGCTTCTTGACTGCAGTGCCTTGGTATCGTGACTCACCCCAAGGATCAATCTAATCAAATCTAATCTAGATGGTGTAATGAAGTGAGGGAAATTTGATGTTACTGTTCTCCCAAATCCCACTAAAAATCAATTTTCCCGGGAAAATGTTAGAAATAAAAGTAATTGATATTTATGTGTGAAGATAGCATATGAAATTTAAAGAAATGTTTGGTGCTATTTTCGAGAAAATTACGAAAAACTAACAAAAAAAATCAGTAAAGTTGCACTTCCGGTAGATGGATTTTGCCGGAAATGTTGGTGTGCGATGCGGTGAGAGTACCTAAACGGAATACCAAGTTGGAGCTTCCTGCGACTTTTCTTTTTTGAGATATTCCGTTAATAACCACATACCTGTATAGCAAATCACGTATTTCCGGTGACTAACTCAATTCCGAAAATCTGCCACGATCGCAACACTTCCTCTTAGTGGAATGAGGCTCGCCATCCCCTTTTGTCAATCTAATCTAATAGTAAGAGAATGTAAACGAGAAAGGGAGAGAGAAGAGATGAGCGGACACTTAGCGGATATTGAGAGAAGAAAGTAGTTCTATCGAAATAACAAGAGCCATATGTTATTTGCAGACTTTTCTCACCAGGTTAGCACTAGATGTCTCTAGTGTACTCACATCATCAATTTTCAGAACTTCCTCAAGATCATTCTATTAAGTAACAATAGGAATGTAGTAGTTCTCTCTTGTGTTTACAAACATGTCTATAAGAAAATTACGATTCATAAAAACAGACGACTCAAAATAAAACTGGTATGATTCATTGTTTTTGGTTAGTACTTACCACATTGTTGTATGGATTCGTCCAGCCCATTCTCACAGTCTGGTATACCGTTGCAGAGCACTTCCATCGGTACGCAGATACCAGGAGCACAATGGAATACCGGTTTACTAGAATTACAATTGCCAATTGCTTCGATTTCCGGTGAACCTGTAAAATTTAAATTTATATCAATAATAATGATTAATAATAAATTTAGGTGGCTGCGTTTTAGCAGACCGAACTGGAGGGGAGACAGTAATTATAATTCTTTTTATATGTTTTATGGTTTTCTAATGTGTTTTCTATATCAACAGTTTGTTTTGTTCTTGAGAACTTTGGAAAAAACCAAGATATTGACATTATCTACATTTGGCTTCTAATTCCCTCCAAATGCCAATATGTTGGTGGAAAAAACAAGCGCAATCTATTCAAATTTAACGTGTCTCTTCTTGATCTTTATTAAGGCTCCTGCTCCCCTTCCCCGTTCTTTCTTCTCCATCCTTCCAGAGATAAGGGAGCCTTGAGGGATGCGGCTCTTGTTCTTAATCTTTTGGCCATGTAAATATGCGAAACAATTATATGTAAATGCCTGTCGGTATATACATATATTATGTTGTTTTGGTGTATAAATAAAATGTATCAGAGAAGTGTACTCATAACTGAAGTATACCGAAAGATAATTCATAATTATTTATTTTTTTATATATATATACACGGGCAGAGCCCAGTAACTAAACAATTACAAATTTAGGTATAAAATATTAATCACACAATTATTGCCCAACTTATAATAACTACAGTAATAGTAATGATAATAAAATATATACATAAAATGTTCAAAATACTATATAAGAAAATAAAAACTTGATAAAACTATTCATCACAAGAATATAATATAATACATAAAACTGTCAAAAATATTTATTTCAAATAAATAGAACGAACTATAATAAATTTATTTATGGTGAACATTCATTTCTTATTATGCAACCATGGCTATGGAGGAGAAATGCGAAGAAGAGCAGACTTAATGATATGAGAGGAAGAATGAAAAATGTCAAGATAAGGGAACTGTTGAATGATATTATTGGCAATTCTACTGAGTCGATTAAGACCAGAATGTAGGAGATAATTATAGGAGGATGAGGTACAAAGAAAGTAGAAGGAAATCTATGGTTATGAAGAGGTATACGAAAATTCAGCTGGGAAAGTAATAAGAATAGTCAATATGATTATTAAGTAGTATGAAGATAAACATGAAGTCAAGATATGTACGGCGTGATTCTAAAGAAGGTAGTATAAGGAATATTTAATTTAAAAGAAATCAGCTTAATTTATATTGAACATGCTCCAGTAAATGTTTGTAAGAAAGAAGATAAAGAGACCAAACAGGAGAAGAAAATTCAAGTTGTGAGTGAACAAGAGAGCAGTAAAGATGTTTAACGGATGAAATATCATTGAAATTACGGGTGTTTCGAGAAATGAAACCCAACAACTTCAGAGCTTTATTTAATATTGTCTCAATATAGATGGAAAACGACTGGTCAGATTGAAATGTGACACCTAAATCATTTATACTGTCAACAGTAGAAAGAGGACGGATATTAAGACTATTGATTATTAAATTTTATAGAGGGGCTAGAAAAAGAGACAAGGAAGGATTTAGCAGTGTTTCATTTTAACCGATTGTCATGAAACCAAAGACTCGACTTATAGTTTTATTTTATTCCCTTTGTTGAAATTATACACGCAAAGAAGCGCTTCCTTTCTGATTATTGCCAATATGCTTTTAGCGCTACAGAGAGATCGTACATACTCGGACAGTTCGGTAAAAACTTCTCTTTTTTTTACAATACCTGTTACAGCTAAAAAGTAAATGGTTGATAACGCCATCCTCCCCGTTACTACAATCGCGTTTGGAGCTATTTACCATGTGTATTTTATATAGGTGCGGCTTGGTGAGGTTATGGTTAAATCTCAATCGCATTATCGTGGTATAAAAATGCCTTTCCCCGTCCAACTTTTCAAACAAAAGGTTACAACGTGGATACGAGGCTGAATGTCTGAATAATATCCCTGTAGATTTATTTTCATATTGATCCTGACGTAATTCTAAATACTGACTTTTTCAGAGCATTACTAAAATCTCCCAAACTAGCTACCGGAATTTCTTCCCGAATGAATAGCCTCTTTACCAGGATGTCGAAATTTTCATTCCCTTCGGTCCCAGCATAACATTAAACCATACTAAAAGAATCTTTCCTGCAGTATTCATCAAACTAATAGCTATTTCCATAGTTATCGGATTTAGTACATCACCTAGACATTATATCTTCTGAAGTGTACTTTTTGAGTCATTGAAAACGACCACAGTGTTGTCCCTTTCCTCAAACTTATCTGCCTGAAATATGGCTTTCCAGATACCACCAATTCCGCAGCATATACCGAGGCAATATTTGAAAGCCTGATTCAGAGATCCGTCTGGGTCCAATATGGCACAATCCACTCTATCGATCTGGATCCATCCCTAAACAAGAAACACGGATTGGCTAGGTTCTCATTGTTCTCCCTCACATGTTCCAAAGGAACATAATATGACTCTGAACAAACTATACTGTAAGGTATGCAAAGCAGCCAATCAGGAATATATGTCAGTCATAAAATACAAAATTCTGACAATTAGACTGTGACCTTGTTTTGTACCAAACCTGGGTGAGAGGCTCAAATCCGACAGCATAGAGATACCCGTTTGAGACAGCTGAGTGAACGCTATCAGTTTTCGACACAAGAATCTACCCATTAATAAACCTCTTCTTAGTGTAAGTGGCATCACTTTAGCCTCCACCAATAGATTACTAGTGTGTGGATCTCATAGCGCCCAAACAAATACGTACCGCTTTATATTGAATTTCATCTAACAATCTTCTGCTAGAGAAGGAGAATCTTCTGCTACTTTTGGATCCACACCCTAAGACACATGCGCTACATACTGTAAGACATTTAAAGTATTCTCGCAGCTTTTCGCGACTTGAAATATGGATCTTCCATTTCAATGTATGATCGATATAGAGTGCTAACACTTTACGATTTTACATGTGAGATCTCAAATGGGCCTAGCTGAATAATTTTCGGGATACTGCTATGGCTCCTACTAAACATTGTGAGAGCATTTTATTAGCAGACACCCGGAACCCCACTATACACTGACTGGTAAAAACCCCGCTCTAAAATATGTCAGTATAACTGTTCCCGTAAAATGTAAAAGTTCCCCTTGCCATTCAATATGGTAACAAATACATGGTTTTTAAAAAGTTGCTGTATTTAATTGAAAATAGTAGAACTGTAATTAGAAGACAATCGTATAAATATTTCACGTTTCTTCATTTCTCTTGAAACCGGAACTTGATATCAATTTTCCCAGAAATATATTCCAAATCTGTGATTTTATATTTTGTAAGTTTATATTGCATTAAACGGAGTAAGAGAAAGTCGTGTGAATGTTTCACACACGATTTTTTTCCGAACTCTGGTGACCGCCCAATATTCTCGTTGAAAACTCAATTTTAAAAATTTCACAAGATCACCATAATTTCGTTATGGCAAGCAATAGGAGGGAAATACTAAGGAAGAAAGAAACGGATATTATTTCTTTTTCCCCTTAAAATAATACAGAAGATGTTCAACTTGCTTAACAAGAAGTAAAAGGAGAAGAAAAAGGAAATCCTCTTTGGAAGAGTGGAAAAAGCCGTGCAGTATTCCTTCATGAGCAAAAAGCCGTGCAGTATTCCTTCATGAGCAAAAAGCCGTGCAGTATTCCTTCATGAGCAAAAAGTAAATGGAGAAGACAAACATAATATTTTCTGTTCTAAATTTAATCAACTAAAGTGGAGCTCGCTTTTCACATTAAACTTAACTATGACGTACACAGCCTTCAAAGGATGTTTTAAAAGAAAAGCTTATGTTGTCCAGTATATGTTTTCATTTTAATCAAATAAAGAAAACTAAAATTATAACTTTTTTGTTACAGTGTAACTCGGGCGGAGAATGAAATGAAACTGCGTTGGGACGCAAACAAAATGAATGAGGTTATTTTTCATTGAGATTTGACGAAAAAGAATATCCACTGAGATTCTAGTGAGTGGTAACAGTGTAGAGGGGAGGAGAAGTATATGACATTCAGTGGGGGGGGGGGGGGAGAAGATTGGCAACAAGTGGACTTAAGTAAAGTAAGTAAGTAATGCCTATTTTTTCAGGCGGGCTTAACGTCCAACTACCAAATTAGGTGTCGTGGACGGGGGCGGAAGTTATACGCTGGACTCGAACTGGGGTCCTCCCACTTACAAGTCCATGCTCATAACCAATACACCAACACCCGCCCCAACAAGTGGACTTATTCAATACTAAAGTTTCTAATCAATCTTGGAAACATGTTTACTAAAAACAATGGAACAGACATATTGACAGTCACAGAATGTTTGATTGGACTCAAGTAATTTCTCAATTTAACAAACACGCCTCATTCAAACACAATCGATTCGTCTGATGTTTTATCCGTCCTAGCATGCTTATTCATATTGTTCCAGAGCGGTTTCGGACTTTCATCCATCGTCAGAGCAAACAACAAACAAGTGTGAGTGTAACAGAAACATTACGTTAAAGTGAACATTCTACATGAACTTGGCGAATTAGCTCTGACGATGAATGAAAATCCAAACCGGTCAGGAACAAAAGGAATATGCATGCTACAACGGATAAAATACCAGATGTTATCCAGCATTGCGGACCCACTCACATATTCAATAATCGATTCGATTTACGACAGAAATTTCAGGTGTCAAAAATATTGTGTATTGTTCGTACTGTACAAATTTGAGTGTTTCAAGACTTCCTACTGTCTCCATAAAAATCAATTTTCTAGAGAAAATGCTTCCACATAATATAAATAGTTATTACAGAACCCTTATTCGTTCAGGTACAGAACTTTTGATGATAATTGAAATCGATACTAATTTATCCAACTCTAATCTTTACAACCTCAATAAAACTACAATATCCAATAAAAATAAATTTTCTCGGAAACACAAATTCAAAGAGAGAATGGAAGGTCCCTGTGTTGTTTCTAGGAAAGCTAGTGATGCTGAATTTTTATTTCGAGTATAGTCTATTTCGCATTTTGATAAATTTCAACCGAAATCTTATATCAGATCCTTTGAAAAGAATGCAAGTTTTCATTCTACACAAACCAGTATAAAAAGCAAATAGTTATTTATTCAAACAGTGAGTGAGTAACGAAATGCTTTTTTACTCTCTCTTACGCCAGAATATCTCAAAAAGGAAAAGTCGCAGGAAGTTCAAACTTAGTATTCCGTTTAGGTCCTACCACCACATCAGACACGAACATTTCGAGCAAAATCCATCAACCGGAAGTGCGACTATACTGAATGTCTTTTTCAGTTTTCGAAAACAGCCCCAACGATGTTCACATACCATCTAGACACACATAAATACCTTTCACCTTGATTTTAAACATTTTCCCTGAAAAATTGATTTTTTGGGGGTTCTGAGGGAACACTAGCGTTATGCTTCCTCCAAAGTACCACTTCAGTGAAATATATGCTTTTACCTCCTACACACTGCCAATATTAATAAAAGCATTGATAGAATTTCAAATTTGAAGAAAATCGATGAACCGGAAGTGCTAGTTTATAGAATAGGTTTTTGAGTTATTTGGGGGGGGGGGATTTTCTCGAAAACAACCATAACGATAATCAACACTGTCCTGCAACGGGCAATGAGCGAGAAAATTAAAGGGCAACACAGCTGGACTCGAACCCGGGACCTCTGCGTGTATCCAGTGCGCTAACCACTAAGCTAATCCTTTCCCTCGTATTTTGCAATTATTAACAACATAAATTAAAACTTCTTCATCAAATCTGGAATTATTACTAAACAGTTAGCCTTTGTTACATTTGAAAATTAGTGGTAGATGACCGTACTTATCAAAAGCTGGATTTAAGAATATAAAAGAGGTACTTTTGGTAATTTAAGGAATGCAATTACATTGTAGATCACGAAGCAGCTCCTCAATTAATCTCGAACAAAACTTTACATAGCAGTTTAGAGGTGGGACAGATTCACTAAAATCCCAAACTCCCAGCCCCAAAAATCTATTTTTCTGGTAAAATTATGCAAATAAAAGTGATTTAACTGCAATTAGCATTCTAATCTAAAGAAAATTTCCATGGAGACATTTCCAAAATATTGTATTTCCGGTTTTTTTTTTTTTAATTTATTTATTGTAATACAGTACCAACACAAAATGTGTTTTGCCTGTAATGCTGTTGTCTGTATGATAATGTACTGACGTGTAGAACGTGTGCAGGTACCCCATCCAATGATGGCCCTGTTGGAGTGATTTGTTTATGGAGTGAATAAATGAAATGTGAAGTGAAATGAATGTATGGGTGTGAATGTAATTATGCTAGTTCATAATGTCGTTCAGTGAGGTCTGTCAGTCAGTATGAAGTTTGTCTACGGTGGATGTAACAAGTCCTGTGGCCATCTCCGTTTTAGTCTTCTTCCTGGAACTAGAGTTGTTTGTAAATTGTTGATGAGAAGATTTGTATGACTGTTCAGTTTGACATGATACTTAGTGTACAGTCGATGTGCTGCTTGTTGTACTGTTTCAGTGTTTGTGTCTTTATGTATTGTTTCGTTTGTAACATAGAAAGGAGATGAAAGTATAGTCCGCAGTGTGCGAGATTGGAATGTCTGAATTTTTTTCAAATGTGTCTGTTTAGCCGCTCCCCAAAGCTGAAGTCCGTATGTCCAAATTGGTTTCAATAGAGTCTTGTAAATTAGGAGTTTGTTGTTTATGTTTAATGTGGATTTTGTCTTTAGTAATCTATATAACTGTTTGAAACGTAAATTAAGTTCAAGTCTTTTAGTTTTTACATGTGTTGCCCAAGTTAGTCGTTTGTCCAAGTGCATCCCTAAATATTTTACCGAGTTACTTAACGGTAATGGTTCGTTATCATATTTCACAGGTATATCTTCCGTCTTTTTTAGAGTAAAAGGTACTGTTTTTGTTTTGTTTTATTGAGTTTACTTTTCCATGTGATGTTCCAGTTATGCAAGTTAGTCAAATGCTGCTCCAATATTAATTTGTTGGTTATTATGTCTGTGTTGGTAACAAGTAGTGCTGTGTCATCCGCATAGGTCGCAGTAACAATATTCGGATGTTCAGGTATGTCGTATGTGTAAATATTGTATAGTAGTGGCCCCAGAACACTCCCCTGCGGGACTCCAGCCTCAATGGGATGAATGTCGGAGATAACTGTTTTTACCCTAACACTGAAGAATCTGTCCTCGAGATAAGATTTTAGCAAAAGGTAATAAGTGAAAGGTAGAATTCTCTTTAGTTTGACAAGCAATCCTGGGTGCCATACTTTATCGAAGGCTTGTGAAACATCTAGAAAAAATCCTGTCCATATCTGTTTGGATTCGAGAGCGTTAGCAATGTGTGTTGTGACTCTTTGTATTTGATGATTAGTAGAGTGCTGTTATCTGAAGCCAAATTGATGCTGTGGTATGATACGGTCTGTATAGTGTGTAAGTCGTTTTATGAGCAGTTTTTCTAGTAATTTTCCTAGTATCGGAAGCAAACTAATTGGTCTGTAGGAAGTAGGCTCTGTAGGAGATTTGCCAGGTTTTGGTATCATAGTTACTAAGGAATATTTCCAGATAAGAGGGAAATAAACAGTCCTTAGTGATGCATTAAATAGAAACGTGAGATACAGTATTGCTTTTTTTGGCAATAGTTTAAGGATGTCTGCAGTAATGAGATCGTATCCTGGTGATTTCTTGTTTGACAAGTTCTTAATAGCATGTTGTACTTCTGCGGGTGTAAAAGGTTTTGGTGGAAGTGAAAGTTGGAGTGGTTCATACAATTCAGTTCTTGTTCTATTGTGAGTCTCTTCTTCCGCATAGTTATGAGGCTGGAAAACTTGTTGGAGGTGGTGGGAGAAAAGTGAGGCTTTTTCTTCATCAGTTGTTGTCCATTTTCCATTGTCGTTTCTTAAAGGTGATGTGACAGGTATGTAGTGTAAAATGCGTTTTGTTGTCCTCCATAAGCTGTAGTCATTGGTACTAAGGGATTGTAAGTATTGGTCTTGCCTTTTAGAATTTAGGTCGTTTAGTTCAGTGTTAAGATGTCTTGTGACTTGGTTGTAGTGCGCCCTGTGTGATGGTAGACGTGTGCGTTGCCACTGCTTTCTTAGAGTCCGCTTTTCGCGCAACAATAGTCTAATATGGTGAGGTAAGCAAGTAGCTGTTCGTGGCTTGTGTTGATGATTGTGTCTCGTCTGCGATTTATATATTGCTGTTTGGATTAGTGTTGTAAATGCTTGTACTGCCTTGTCAGTTCATCAGAACTCTTCAAGGAAATGTTTAAGTTAATTGTGGAGTTAATTTTGTTTTGAAAATCTTTTACATCTAAGACACCCTCGATTAATCTAGGGTACTTTGTGTTTGTGTAAAGATTGAAATTAGACTGAGTAAGTAATACTGCAGGAGTGATCAGAATCCAAGTCGGGAAGTGTTTGGATAGTTAGATTATGTGTGTTCATACCTTTGATTAAGAAAAAGTATTTCCGGTATAAAAAAAAAATCAAAACTTTATCATGAAAACTCGACACGGAAATTGAGAAAGAATAAAAATCAAATATAAAAAATTACATGCAGTTCTGGTTCTTTCTTTCTAAGAATACTTGAGGCTTGGTGTTCAAAACAAAAGATCTTTTCGCTCACTTCGCAGTTCGAACTGCGGCAACTATTCGAACTACTAGGAAATTATTGACCTTCCTCCCAGTGGGCCCAAGATGTCAAAATAGGGTTAATCGATTGTTCAGGACACTGGCGGCAGATTCGATGACATGCTGCCAGAATGCTAATTATAGGGTTATAGATTATATTTAGGCCCAAAAACGCTATTTACATCAAAACGATTTAAAAACGCACCTTGTATATTCTCTATTGTACTTTTTACTGTCTTATAAAATTGTTTACTTATTGTCTCGAACAAAGAAATAACTAATTCTAAAAAAAATCGGCCAGCATTTGATTGGTACTGTACGACTAATATCTCCAGTAAGAAACAAGTCCCCTACAAAAATTAACAACTATTAGTTTGATAGAAATCTTGGCAAAAAGTAATTCCAGACAAAATTTGTTATTTATACAGTAGTGTCACCTGAAGGCCACATGATGTCACTTGTTTTCCACGAAGAAAATGGCCAACTTAGTTGTGACAGATAGTCGATAGAGTTCACTGATAGCCACAATCTTGCCAACACTTACAAAAGCAGGGCACCTCTAGCTGTGTGTACTTTCCTCTTTTATTCTGGCAATAAATCTCCATGGTAACTATGCGAATGTCTGTTGATGAAGATTCGCTAAGGGAATCTTACGAATCACTGCTTCATTACTCAAATGGTAAATGGTGATGATATTTTTGTCTACAAAATTCCTGTTAAGAAAAAAGACATTGTTTACAAAATAAAACTCTGATATAATACATTCACATGACTTTCTCTTAATTCAACTTTCTCATCAAGAAATTTTCTCTAAAATTAGATACAATATTTAGTTGGGCTGGCCATAAAAATGGTTGTTGGGATTTTACTTGTATACTTGACTGGTCATATGTGCAGCTCTCTATGTCAAAAGCTTGTGCTAATTTAAATTTACAGTAACAGGATATTGCTAATGATATGAAAGAAATACTGGGCGATAATGAAGACAGTATAAGGAAAACATTGCAATACCTTAAAGAGATAAATTTATTTCACTTAATATGACACTATACGAGGGCATGTAAGCAGAATTAGGTTTTTAAGTAAATAGCAGGATCGAAGTAAAACTGAAGTTACTTTATCAGGAGAACTTGGAATAATCTTAGATGGTTTTCACCTTAACTGACAGGCCACCTAATAACCCTCTAAAATCAATTTGCACAGAAAATACGTTTCTATCTATGTAGCAAGCAAAGCATACCATGTTTACAGAAAATCGTTCTAATCGTTTTCGAGGAAATTCCAAAAAATACTGAAAATCCTGTTTTGTAAAATCGCCACGTCTAGATGGCCGATTTTGTTCAAGATCGGAATTCAATCAATGTTTCTAATGGGTATTGATATTGTATATTGGCTACATCCAATATAGTACTGAAATGGTGCTTTAGATGAAAGCTATTCCCCCATCACCCCCCAAAAAATTAATTTTTCCGGAAAAATCATGCAAATAAAAGTGATAGGTATTTATGTGAGTAAATTGTATACGAAGCTTAAAGAAAATACGAAGAAAAGAGAGCTGCTTTCGACAAAATCATGAAAAACGTGAAAATACCGTTCAGTAAATTCGTATTTCTAGTTGATGAGCTCGAAATCATTGTGTCTGATGTGGTGGTAGTAACTAAACGAAATATCAAGTTTGAGTTTAGTGCGACTTTTCGTTTTTGAGATATTCTGTCAACACACACACACACACACACACACACACACACACTCAGCCCATTCGCTATAAACATTTTCTTCGTATTCAGGGGACTCCCAAAATATGCATTTCCGGTGGAAAGTCAATTTCGAAAATCTTCACGCGATCGCAATACTTCCTGTTAGTATTATTAGTAAGTGAAAGTAAACATTTATATCAACTAAATTAATAAAAAAAATATAAAAAGAATTTGAGGCTAATAAATTTGTTAAAAATTGTTTAATTTATTTATTTAAGGACTTGACTCGTGCTCACACCATCTGGTATTAAATTAATAAGTTTGACCTTACGAACTCATTGAAAGCATAATAATCATAAGTGAATGGCAATCACGTTAACTACTTTATTATCTAAATTTTATTTATAATCAATTTTTTCATGACGCTTTATTAAAATACTAACCAATCTAAAAAAATAAGATCAGTTTTGAAACAGTCGCACGATTTTACCTTCACACTAGGAATTTTTACTAACGGTATAGCCACAAGTAGAGAAAAGCTAGTATTTGAATTTGATTACGTTATAATGTAGAAGACAGCACTTTCATCAAACTTTAGCATTCCAAGTTTAAGAAAATTGATGGAGCCATGTTTACGAGATTGAATTTTGAAAACTCAGAAACCAATTCTATAAAGTACCGAGTTTTCATCAAATTTGGAATTTTAGCAATGATTTCAATGTATCTTAATGTGTATTATATAGAGTCGAAGGTGAAGTATGTTGAAAATAAAAGAGAAATTGCAGAATCGGAAAAAAGGTTATCGCAGCAACAACTTCTGATAACTGGATTTAGCGAATGGATTTATTAAGAAACTTAAGTTCGCAAGATGGACTATGCGAGATGGAATAGGGTTGATGAAAGGAGTGGATCCATCTCTGGGGAGAAAGATAAAAAGGAGTCGACTATTAAAGAGATGGACCGACCAAGTTGAAAGAGAAGCAGAAGTAATTCGCAAAGTTCTCGGACGTCAGATTGCAATCGAAAATCGAAGCTGATAGGGGCAGTGACTAGTCTCCGTACAGACTAAAACTCCCTACAAGTAGGGGAGGCTAACATTTATTTACATGTGTATATACTCGTACTATCTAAAAACGATATCTTTTATTTGAAACATTTTCCTAGGAAAATTAAAGTGTGCCTCGCCATTTTTTTTCCTCTTGAGCAGTAGGAGTGAGTATAGAAGAAGAAGAAGAAGACAGGTGACCAGGGCTGTAGTTGTGGACTGGAATATTTACATGAGTTCAACGTGGGTGGCCATCTGATAAACACACCGCCCACTAAATAAACTATATACTTCAGTGTTTACACTACTTTGCCCAGTGTATGCGGGCGTAAAAAAGCGGAGTACATTTGTTTGGAGTTCAGTGCAAATATTTAAAAGTTTAGCTTAATTTATTTGGAGTCGTTAAGGTTGGTAAAAAAAATAACGCTGAAGTTTATATAAAATAGTTTCGAATGATTAATAAATTAACTAGAAATACGGAATGTTTGTTTATTGTTGGGTAATGTAGTAATGTCACTTGTTTTTCTGTTTCTAGTTTTAAACTAAATAGTACTGTTTCCTGTCTTTACACTTGGGTTTACTGTATTTACTCTTTTACACTATTTTCTTTGCAAGGAATTTTACAAATAATTATTTCGCAAATCCTGTATTTACTTTCTCCGACTGCAATGATGCGGAGATCATGGTCGATTTTGAAATTTAGTTTTTCCACCGAAAGCACATATTTTCAAGTCTCACATATGTGCGAAAAAAAATTAAGTTTTGACGGAACTCTTTGTGTCAAATGCGGTGGAGGTCCCCAAAAAGCGGAATACCAAATACCTTGTCAATTTGCGTTTTCGAAGATATTTTGTTCATCCACGCTAAATTTCTTTTCCGTACACAGGAACGCACTTCCGGACAACCGATTTTCATTAAACTCGGAATTTCTGCAACATATTTAATTACAATTAAATTATATTATTTAATTTGGAGAGGTTATCTGGTGGTTTCTGTGTAACATCTGTTGGTTTTTGCTCTTTATTTTTTCCCAATACTGGACGCCGAATGCGCCACTGACGATCCTTATTTTCAAATTAGCAAAATTTATTGGACCGCTAGAGCACGTCTTATGGTGGCCTAAAAGGCCTTAGACTCAGGTGTAGGGAAAAAAAAAAAAAAATTTTTTTTCCAAATTTTTCAAATTTCATTAAAATGTCTAGTGTTAAAAATTGTGTTCATTGTGATACTAATATTCTAGAGAATGAACTGAATATTGAAAATATATATATGTGCGATGGTTGTTCTAGATATATTCATTCAAAATGTTCGGGGTTAACTTCTTCTGAAGCAAAGTGTATGACTTTGAGAAAACGCTCCTTAAAATTTTTATGTCAGGATTGTAATATTGGTCTCAAAGATCTCCCAACTTTGAAAACTTTAATACTGGAACTAAAGACTGAGATAGAAAATCTGAAGAAGCAGAAAAATGGCAGTTCTTGTGAAGCTATGATACTCTAATGAAAGAAAATCTTATTCTTGAAATCGAAGAACGTGAAACCAGGAAAAACAACTTACTCTTAATATGCCTGAGCCTGTTTCAGAAAATATTGAAGAAAGAAAATCACATGACAAGAAGGAAGTTTTCTCTATTTTAAAATCCTTAGACGTAAATGAATCAGCGTTGGTCACTACTTTTCGCATTGGAAAACAAGCAGCTGATAATAAGACCTCTCAAAGTTATTTTTAATAACAAGAATACTGCATATCAAATTTTTAAACAAAGAGGTATCTTAATTAATGACTCTTTATTCAGAGATGTTAGGATAAAAAAGGATCAAACCTTAATGGAAAGAGAAGTTCTGAAGGCACTCAGAGCCAAGCTTATTGAACGTATGAACGCTGGCGAGAAAGACTTAATTATAAAGTATATAAGAGGTCATCCTCAGATTGTGCAGTCCAGAAATTATTCACCATCTCACCAGCAATCGAAAATCCTGACATAAAACGATTAGTTAGATCGGAACTTTCTTTACTCTACCAGAATGTGAATGGTTTACGAACTACAACTAATGAAAACCGGCATTCATAGTTTTGCGTATGATTTTCTAGCATATACTGAAACCAACCTACATGAAGATATAACCGATTCTGAATTTGGTTTAGTAAACTTTAAAGTTTACCGCAAGGACAGAGATAAGTGTGGTGGAGGCGTATTACTAGCTGTCCGTCATGATATCAAATCAGTTCAGGTTAATCTTTCACACTGTGATATTGAACAAGTTTATGTTTCTCTCTGTCATGTTAAGAGTAAATCTTTGATAGGAGTTATCTATATTCCTCCAAATTCTCCTCTAGAAAAATATATCCACCTCAGTTCTACATTAGAAACTGTTCTTAATTCTAAAACCAGTGGCATCTGATGAAAGACAATATCAGTCGACGTTCTGGCCAACATTATTCTCAGCAAGCCCAACATATTCTTGAGACTTTTTCATTCCTCGGATTCCATCAAGTTAATGTTGTTCCAAACTCTGATGATAAATTATTAGATTTGGTATTTTTTTCTAGTGAAGATCATTCTACTTATTTAGTCGATGACACTACTCTACCTTTCGAAGACATACATCCTCCTCTTGGATTTAACTTTGATATCAAGTATGATGTAGACTTATTAAATCAAGTTTTCGAAGTTCCTAATTATAAATCTTGTGATATGTCTGCTATTCAGAATGAAATTCAAAGTGTTAACTGGTTAATGATGCTAAACAATAATAATGTTGATAGTGATTTTAGTGTATTCATAGAAAAAATTCAGTCAATTGTAAAGTTACATACTCCTACAGTTAAACTGAAAAGTAAATGTAAGTTTCCTAATTGGTTTTCAAAAGAACTTAGAACTTTAATAGTAAAAAAGAAAATTCTGCACCGTAAATTTAAAAGAAACCAACTCTGTCAAACTGTGATGGCTTCTCATGTGTTAGGTCGAAATGTAAGAAGCTTAGTTTATTATGTTATAATGAATATATTGCATCTTTACAACAATGTACGACATATACCACATAATATTAAGTATTTCTGGAATTATGTTAACTCTATCAAGAAAAGTAATTCTTTGCCGAGTATAATGCAACTAGATAATCTACATAGTGATAACATTCTAGAAATTGCTAATATGTTCGGTCATCATTTCTCAAATGTTTACGCTAATCGTTCTCCTAATTCCGCAATCCACATCCTATTTTTAATTTCAACAAATCTTAGAAATTTCCTCAATTCGAATTACTTCTGAAGCAATATTAAAGAAATTAACTAACAAAGGTTCCGGCCCTGACGAAATTCCTCCGTTTCTTCTTAAAGTTTGTGCTCACTCACTTGTCACTCCTGTACAATATTTGTTTAATTTATCTCTTTCCAAAGGTGTATTTCCATCTTGTTTAAAAATTAGTGATATTATACCCTTCTATAAGTCTGGAGATCGGACAAATATAAAAAATTATCGTCCAATCACTATTCAGTCTTCAATTGGCAAACTATTTGATCGCTTGTTTTAGATGAAATCTCTCCCTCTGTCAGACCACTTATTTCCGATGAACAACACGGTTTTTTCAAAGGTCGTTCTACGTCTACCAATCTCCTCATCTTCCAGCATTATATTATTCACGCCTTCAGTTTAAGGGCTCAGGTCGATGCAATATACACTGATTTTTCCAAGGCCTTTGACTTGGTCGATCATAATTTATTGTTTTTGAAACTTGAAGCATATGGTATTACAGGTCCATTGCTACTCTGGTTTTCTAGCTTTGTAAGTAATCGCCAACAAAGGGTCATAATTAAATCCGTCTATTCTTCTAAATTTAATGTCTCTTCTGGGGTACCACAAGGCTCACACCTTGGACCGATTTTATTTCTTCTCTATATCAATGATTTATCCTCTTCCTTACAATCAGTTCGGTTTCTCATGTTTGCAGATGACGTAAAACTATTTCTTTCAGTACTCAGTCTTGATGATTGCATCACTCTACAAAACTCTCTTATCACCCTTCATGATTGGTGCAGGCAAAATAATATGGTATTAAACATAAATAAATGCTCTGTTGTTACTTATTCTCGGAAATCAATAACATACTCTTCGATTACAATATTAATAATTCTCTGTTAGCAAGATTATCAGCTACTAAAGATCTGGGAGATTGGCTGGATAATAAGTTGACATTCAATCTTCATATAGATACCATTTGCAAATGAGCCTATAAATTGCTGGGCTTCATATATAGATCTTCTCGTGACTTCACTAATGTGGTTCCAATAATACATCTTTATTGTTTCATTGTTCGTCCTATACTCGAATATGCTAGTTGTATTTGGTCTCCATATACGATTACTAATATTAGTATGATTGAGAAAATACAAGCGAAATTCTTAAAACTAGTCCATTTCCGTTGTCGATATCCTAAAAAAAATTCTATAAATCTGGCTTCACTAGGCGAACGAAGACACTGCTGATTACTTTTTCTGCATGGTCTCCTCAATAATAATATAGTTTCTTTAGAACTATTATCCTTTTTCAGTTTCAATGTCCCATCCGTTTCTACCCGTAACACTCGTTTATTTTATCAACACTTCTCTCGCTCTAACTACATCTTTCACTCACCAGTCAATAGAATGATGTACCTAGCAAACAGTCTTCCTGAGAATGTTGACCTAAACAATATAATAAAAACTAATTTAGTTCTCTAGAGATTAAGTACCGCAATATTAAATAAAATCTACTCACGTTTAATTTTCACATAACATAAACTGATTTATTGTATATTGTATATTTTATATTTTATATTTTTGTTGTTACTTTATTTAATAGAATGAGATTTTCCGCAATTTATTTATTATTATTTCATCTTCTTAGTTCTTATTGGAAACTGTTTTTTTTTTATTACTTTCTTCACTTCGTGCAAGTGCAATTGATTGTTTTGTGTATTTTATTATTATGTAAAATGGGCATTGCCCGTATAAATAAATAAATTATTTAGATGATAGAATTGTGTAATAAACTGAAATTGCACTTTAGAGGAAAACATTCCCTTCCACCCCAAGTATCCTTAAATGTATTTTCCCGGAGAAATGTTACAAATAAAAGTAGCTACTGTGTATGTGTATGTGTATGTGCAGTTAATATAACAACTTCAAAGAAAATTGTTTGAGCGTTTTTAGAAAATCGCAAAAACTGAAAAATCTAGCCAGTAAACTGGTACTTCCGCTTGAGTGATTTTGTGCAAACATTTATTGTCTGGCTCCTGGACAGTATTCAAAGTAAATATCAAGTTTCAAGATTCTGCAAGTTTTTATTTTTTGATTTATGCTTACCACACACACACACACCAATTTCTAAAAAACATTTTTCCGGACCCGGACGACCAGATAACATGTATTTCTGGTGCAACAGTTTGACCGATCGCAATACTTCTAGCCAGGTGTAAGAGAAATTAATAATTGGATATAGAATCTTAGTTTTCCGAATTCAATTAAAAATTTCAAAATAAAAGGGTAAAAAACAATCTCTGCTACGGTATTGTTCAGGCTACAAAAATAGCAAACAAGCCCTAATCATATAATAATGGCCCGGCACATAACAATAGAACAGCTTATATTATAATGATCAGGAAAACAATAGGCTATTTTCTTGAAGAAGCTGAGTGCTTTAATAAGCTTAATTGTAATAAACTTTTATAACAGAAAAAGGGGGTATTGTGAAAGAACTTTCTCTATTGGCAATATATAATTGGCCAATTATCTTTTAAAAATCTAAACTTGTTTCCTTAAGTTTAGAAGCAAATTCCCTTATAATAATGTAAGGGGCCGCGCCTTGGTTTTGAGTTAAATTTGAAATATTTTAAATATTATCTAAATATAAAAAAATGAAATTGTTAAAATAAATGTCTGCAGTAGAATAGTTAGAGAAATTAGGACACTGCTGAGTCGACATATACCACGCTGTCATCGCAGCTAGCGATTCCATTCATTCTGGTGAGTATCGCGGCGTGTGAAGGATGCACCTGTAGCTGATCTGCAGTAACTTCTGGCCCAGTAAAGTAGTTAAGGATGTGATGGACTTAGATGTGCAGTTGCTATGCCACCAGAGTGGTAGTCGGCCCAGCAGATAGTAGATAATTGATAGTAGATAGATGATAGTAGATAAAATATAGCAGATAATATAACGGATAGTTGTGTGCGGGGTAGATTGTAGGCTTAAGGTTATTTACTTGGGAGGGTTCTAATATAGTTATAAGTGTATGTCCTGGGGATTCATGTTTATATTGTTGTATTGTGCTGTATTCCTTTGGGTTGTCCTTGTATAGTCTCTAAATATATATAATATATTTTAGTCTGTTAACGTGTAATATTGTAACCGCCCATCAGGGTAAGATAATTTAGTAATAAATGTACGCATTCTGAGTGTGACCTACTTTTGGTTCGTTGGCCAAACCGTACAATAAATATTGCGAGTTCACAAGAACTCGTTGGAAAGAACACGCAGGTGGATAGGTTTGCCAAATTAGATTTTCCGTCTGACAGAATGTTGAAGACTTTTATCAGGTTAATTCTTACAGTATCAGGTTAATTTCTAAGGAAGATTAGTTAAGATTGGGTCAGTCTGGCGTGATACCTATAATTCGTGATACCTTCGGTGTTACACAAACGGTTCCAGAATGGATGGTAGATCTGGAGCTGCGGTCAATTTTGAGACAGGAGATCACTCGGCAATATATCTTGGTGAATGGACCACTGTTTTCCAGGCTGAGATTTATGCTATGCTTTGTTGTATTTTGAATGGGAAAGGACGTAATACTAACTTAAAAAGTGTTTGTATCTGCTCGGATAGTCAAGCTGCGTTAAAGGCGCTGAGTTCATGTGTTTTCACTTCTAGTTGGTACTAGAATGTTCTTAAAGACTGGAAGAGCTTTCTTCTTTGAAGGATGTGCTTCTAGTCTGGATACCAGGTCGTATGGGAATTTTTGGGAACAAGGAGGTGGGTACGTTTGCCAAACTGGCGCCTCTCACCCTTTCATTGGTTCCGAGCATGCTGTTAGTGTGTCCTCAGGCACATTCTGACAAGCTTCCAGTCATGGATAGTTTCCCAGCACTCATCCCTAAAGATGAGCACAGTGGATTGTCGGCTGTTTAAGATGCTCATGGGGGGGGGGGTCCGGACAGGGCTGTTGGTGAGATGCTGCTGTTGTCTCAGACCTCTGGTTGGATCACTTACTGGGCATTGTGGTTTAAGGAGCCACTGTGAAGTATTGTATTTCCCGCATTATTTAAGGGATGCGCATGCGCTATCAAAAAAAGAGGCTAGAGATAATGCCTGCCCGAGTCGGGGTCTTTATGATGTAGAGTGAGTGTGTATGTATTGAACAAGATTTTTGTGTTATGACAAATGTAAGTAAACGCACTTTTTCTTTAATAAAAGATTGAGTAAGCTGGAAGGAGTGTGATTATTTCTTCGCCACTTTACCAAGCCTTTACACCACCTCTACGTAATGGGCTCCATGCCAGACCCCTTTTGTAGAGTCTTTGAGACAGATTGCTTGGGTTCTGAGGAAATTAGGTTCAGGAACAGTCGGAACAGGATGTCTGTGGAAGAGTTTAAGCTATTTCTGTTTAAGGTTATGATCCGATTTGTTCGAACTATGGTGAAACAGATGATTAGACCCGGTCTGGATTGTTGTTCTATTTTTTGTTTGTTTATTGTTGTTTTTCTTTGGGGTAGCAATATGTGCCTAGTGCGTAGGGCTTGCCCCCCCCCCCGCATACGAATAATAATAATAATAATAATAATAATTTCGTTGGAAACATCTTTAAAGAAAAATGAAAAACAATAAATATCTAGTTAGTAAAGTGATATTTACACAATTAAATAACTTGATCAAAATGGAAAGGTTTGCCATAATGTACCTTGTAAGAAGCCATGAAGTGTTCACAATAACTATGCATCTCTTACAGTGATATGAGAAATAATAAAACATTTTTACTTCTCTTACTGCTGTAAGAGAGAGTAAGTACGATCGGCTATAACATACATATATTTTAAGATCCAAAGAATATGAAAAACAAAAGAATTTGTATAAACAAAATATCTCAAAACCAAGAAACAAAACGAATGTGATGTGCAACACTCACACAACTTTCTCTTACTGCAGTTAATATAATTATTTATAAAATTACAAAATTTCTTCAAATTTGACTCATTTGTCCCAAGCATAAGTATAAATATGGGATAAGTAACTATCATGGTAGATAGCAGCTGTGAGAGGAAAGTTTGACGTTACTCTGTTACCCCTCACAATCACCCTTAAAATCAATATTCATCAATAAAATGTTTCAAATAAAACATACAGGTATTTATGTGTGGAGACAGTATAAGAAGTATATAGAAAATTGGGATAAATCACAAATATTGGGATAAAAAAAATTCAGATAAATCACACTTCTGGTTGATAGTTTTTGCCCGAAACCTTCGTGTCAAATGTTTCGTGGCAAATGCGTCTTAACGGAAAACCAAGTTTGAGGGCCTTGCGTTTTTTCGTTTTTGAGATATTTAGTTCACACACATACACACAAACACACACACACACACACACACATACATACACACAAACACATTTCTAAATTTCAGGGGACCAAGGAGCATGTGTTTGCGGTGAAAACTCCATTTTCAAAATCTGTCACGATTGCAAGACATCCTCTTAAACGTACGTAAAAACACACAGAACTTGTTTCTCTTACGTCATTTTAATATTTTTTTAAAATTCTTGAAACATAGAATTTTTGAAATAAAATGACACATTTTGTTTAAATTGCTTTTTGATCATTTGTCCTAAATAAATAGTGGTGGGGGGGAGAAGTGCCAACCTACCAGCCGAGGTAGGTAAAGAATGAGTAAATTGTAGATAGCGTCAATAATATTGAACACACACATTTGAATTTTAACGTCACAAATTTCGCAAAACAATATGAAATAATTTTTTTTATTTAGAAAAATGTAACAAATCAAATTGATGACCTAAATATCTGTGCAGTTAGTATTCCAAGTTTAAAGGAAATCGTTGTAGTCGTTTTTCAAGAAAAAATCCAAAAAAGTAAAAAACCTATTCCGAAAAGTTGTACTTTATTCGGATTTCCTTGAAAGTTGGAACTCTAGCAATGCTACTAATGTGTATCAGTGTTATAAAATGCTAGTGCCACACTTTGAGGTGAAGTAGTGCTTCAGAGGAAAGCATAACGTTACTGTTCCCCTTTCATAAATTATCGATTTTCGCAGGAACATGTTTCAATAAAGGTGATAGGTATTTATGTATGTAATACGGAGTTTAAAGAAAATCATTAAAGTCTTTTCGGGAAAATGATCATAAACTGAAAAAAATTTTTTTGGAAAATCGACTTCCGTCTGATGGGTTTTGCCCGAAACTTTCGTTTGTAGTACCTAAACGGAAAACCAAGTTTAAACTGCCCGCGATTTTTCCTTTTTGAGCTATGCTGTTCACACACACACACACACTCACAGTATACATACAACATTTTCTAAAAAGGAGTTTAAATTACTTTAATGGTAAAGTAGTTTAAAGAGAAAAAGAACCGCTAGTTCTCACGCCACATGGAAAAAGTAATTCCGTCAGTGCTTGTATTAGAGTTGAACTTGAGTTTTATGAGTTAGTAACACGCTAACTTTAAAAGACAATCTTAAAAATGGAAACATACTTCAGTCTGCTTGTTAGCATCAGGACCGCCATGCCCCACTATGGGCCACCATTCTAAATAATCCTATTAGAGAATAGGTCAGTTTTAATTAGTTCTTTATCATATTATTACCTACATGTCTTCGTGATGCAGTTACAAGAATCAGAATTGCCAACAGCATGATACACGTTTCTGAAGTCACGGCCCAACACTTATAATACAAACTAACTTTAATAATCATATTGATCGTAAACATGTTCATCACAACTCATAAACTCTTCTGTTCAAATACGTGCACAGCTTTCTCTCACTATACAGGTTTATTTAGGTTTATTTGCCGGTAACTGTCCATCGCATAACTTTTTACTTTCTCTTACTCCTAGAAAGAGGAAGTAAACTGATTGTGCAGGATTTTCGAAATTGAGTTTTCATCGTAAATACATGTTTTATGGAGCCTTGAGTGCAAAAGTCATTTTATTAAGTTTACATTCTCCAAGTGAAGTAAAACTGAAGACAAACATTTAGTAACAATCATAAGTTTGAAGAAATTTGTCAATCACTGTTTTGTTAACTGTAGTAAGGTAATTTTTTTCTCTCAATTTCTATGTTTTATATTGTATATGGGGATACAAGGCTATATATTGTATATGGGGATACAAGCTATATAACATTCAACTAACATGTATGTACGGTTGATGGGGGGCGGAGCAGGGGGGCAGGTCCTTTGATGCTTTTTCATTTTTTTTTTTCTTCGTTCCAATTAAATTTTTTAATTAAAAACCATCTTTATATTTTTATATTGGCAATTAGTGTATTAGAAACTGTGGATTCTTTTATTTTTTAATAATATCAGCTTTAAGAGTAATGTAATGTAATAAAAAACTCTCTGATGGAAATATAAGGCACAACGACTACCAAGCGCTAGCATCGCACTATGCACACCGACCCACTGCGCTATGTGGACGAATGGACTGTAGATAATCAGTGGGGAAAAATCGTGTAACAAGCCGACAATCTCAAGGCTTCACTGAATCAAACAACAATATTTAGTAAGCATTCGACAGTTTGCTGAGCCATACAACTGTCAAAGAGTTACGGCAAGCAATCTGCATTTAAGAAGCATCAACTGTTGTTTGCCTCAGCTCTCTGTCTACAGGCTCAGAGAGGTTTCACAAAGTTAGCACATTAGCTAATCGACCTTCAGAGTTTTAACTAGCTATGTAACCGTTCATCAAGCTGAGCTATCTAACCAGCCAATGCTACCGTTCCATATCAACCATGCCAACATCATCATCTTCGCTCGGTCACTCTATCATCCCATAACATCCTGCAATTTACCCAGTATATCGTTAATATTTAAGTTGTGACAACAGCGTCACCAGTGGGTGTGTTGATAAAATCACCAATCACCCACCACCAATCACCTATCACCAGCCACCAATCACCCATTTCCTGTGACCATTACAGCAACTTTTGCGATCGGGTCAAATTTGTTAAACTGAGTTTTCGAGGAAAATATAGACCTTGAGCCCCCTCAGATAGAAATATTTTTAGCGAATAGCCTATATACTCGTACTGAATATATACGAGTGTATATTCAGTTTAGCGTTGATTTGGTTTCTCCTTTGTAATTTTAATATGTACTTAATCGACCTTCTAGAAATTATTTAAAAAATTTAACTTGCAACAAGCGATTAAAATGATACTAAACTTCTTTCTAAAATGAAGTATTTAAATAAATTATCTTACATTAAAAAACATGTCAAGTGTTATGGAAGAAGTAACAAAGTAGAGAAACAATAAAAATAGGGTGTGGTTTTTACTTTTTTTTAATTGAAACTAAACAAAGCGTTTGTTTTGTTTTGTAAAGTTGATCAAAATATTCGCTTGAGATATTCACTTAGAACAAACTGTAAACACCTCAAATCAACTATATTAAAACGAAGAGAAAATTAACTTTAATTAGATCTGTTTTCTCGAAACTTTAAAATAACAATTATGTTTCTCTCTGTTTGAATTTATTATTCACCAAATATAATTTTAGATAGTTCAGTATCAAATATAAATTAGCAGCTGGACAGCATTCGTTTCTGAGTTAATTAATTCCAAGAAGAATTATTAAAAGCTTTAAAAAAACTTGGTGTGAAATACTCACATAACTTTCTCTTACTAAAGGCTACACACTTACAACTGTTAAATTTTCTTCAACCTTTATTGCTTTCTCTTACTGCTAGGAAGAGGAAGTATCGTAATCGTGTCAAATTTTTGATAGTGAGTTTTCACCGGAAATAATCGTTTTGAGGTTCTCTGAGTCTAAAAAAGTGGTTTTTAGAAAATGGTGTGTGTGTGTGTGTGTGTGTGTGTGTGTGTATGTATGTATGTATGTATGTGAACAGCTTAGCTCATAAATGAAAAATCGCAGAAAGTTCAAACTTGATATTCCGTTTAGCTATCTCCACGGGTTCTGACAGTACGTTACTTACCAATATTCTTGACCCACTTCCACTTGACCAAGTTCCACTTTACAAAATTGTTTTTTCACTTTTTTGCGATTTTCTCGAAAATGGTTCCAACGATTTCCTTTAAACTTGGTATATCAACTACACATACAAAGAGCCACTGCAACTTTTATTTGAAACAATTCTTTGGGAAAATTCATTTAAGGGGGCTTTCGGAGGAGGGGTGGGCTTCTTCTTCTTCTTGAATATTCTGAAAAATTCAGAAACCTATTTAGGAAAGTTGCACTTTTGGTCAACTGATTTTCTTCAAATTTGGAACTCTAGCCTAGCAGATAATTTACCATTCATTGTATTCATTAGTCACTTTAGAGAGGAGCTGTACTTGCATCTCATGCAAGATTATTAATAAAATATTAAATAAAAGTGATAGGCTTTTTACTTGTAGTTAGTCTGCGAAGTTTAAAGAATATCGTTGGAATCAGTTCGGAGGAATTCCCGAAAAACTGGAGAAAAGATCTACGAAGTCACTACTTCCGGTTGTTGGATTTTGACTGAAATTTGAGTGTCGGACACGATGGTGGTAATTTCCTGTAATTTTTTGTTTATGAGATATTTTGTTCAATATAATACACCGCATTTACAATGTTTAATCTCATGACTCCTTTTTGTCCCCCAGTATATGCGTTCACAAAGGTATCTGGGGCCAGGGGAGTGGGGGTGTCGACTCTCTTTTCCTTTTGGGATCCCTTTCCTTGGGGCGTTGCTACGCCGGTGTCCACATCTTACAAGGTAAGCGTTCTATGATTCATTATTATTGAAATTACTATTCTCTGTTTCCCCGCATACAGAACTACACCCTCTCAAATACAGTCCACTTACCGCATTTGTTTGACAAGATCAGACAACAAACAATTCACTAAAAACCTTTTCACTTTTTTCACTTTCTCTTAATGCTGGTAAGAGGAAGTATTGCGATCGTGCAAAATTTTTGATATCAAGTTTTCACCGGAAATACAACTTTTGAGGTCCCCTGAGGCCGGTTTTTACAAAGCGGTCTACCTGTGTGCTTGTAGTCAGCATAACTCAAAAATAGAAAATCGCCAACTTGATATTTAGATGAGGCGCTAGCATGGGACCGACTATAAAGTTTTGAACAAAATCACTCAACCGGAAGTAATACTTGACTAAATGGATTAATTAATTTGACTGAATGGATTGACTAAATCATGTTACATTTTCCTCTAAAGTGCTATTTCAGTTTGCTACCCAATCCTATCATCTTGGTACTTTTAATTAAGTGAAATGAGGGGGCCAAAATTTCGAGTTAGGGGTGGGGTGTTAAATTTTCCACTAAAGTGCTATTTCAGTTTGCTACCCAATCCTATCATCTTGGTACTTTTAATTAAGTGAAATGAGGGGGCCAAAATTTCGAGTTTGAAGAAAATCAGTTGACCAAAAATGCGTTTTCACTGAACAGTTTATTTCAGTTTTTTGCGGATTTCTCAATAACATTACAGACAGATTTCAATAAATTTGGCATACTAACTATAAATATAAGAGATCTATCACTTTTGCTTGAACCTTTTTCTGAGAAATTTATTTTAAAAGTTTGTGGGCAGGGAGGATCTTATGCTTTTCTCAAAAATTTAATTTTTTTTGTTTAAATTCGCCCATTGATATAAAATTAAAGACAAACAAACAAACAAACATTATAAGTTTGGAGAAAACTGGTCAACTGTAAACTGCCAACTCTGTAAACTGCAGTAAGAGATTTTCTTACCAGATACTTTCATGAGATTTTCATACCAGATTTTCTTCACTAAATGTTTACTTCTCTTCAATTTTATAGCAATGGGAGATTTTTATTTTTGTTTTATTTTGAAATTTACAATCCGTATAACACATAATAAATAAATAAGAGTTATCTTGGTGTGAATAGCAGAAGTAGAGAAACTACCGAATGGAAGCATTCTCTACGGGATGTAGTAGAGATGCTTGATCAATTAGGAAGGAAATCTCGGGGTCACTGCAGGGTCAAAAGGCGGGGAGGATTGTCAGGGATAGTAGTAGAGGCTAAAGACTGTACAAATGGATTAGAGCAATGAGAGAGAGAGCGGTATGGTATTTAAGATATTTTGTCTTGGCAAGTTTTGTATGTAAGGTAGTTGAGATCGTTACGAAGAGTGAAATTTGTGACATTGTGGGAGGAGTAGTTTGGATTGGAAAGTCTCTGAATAGTTTGTAGGTTTCTAGGCTTGGCTGAATTCCATGGTTCTAGTTCGTAAGTCCTTTAAAGAAGTTTGGCACGCTTAGTAACTGTCTTTTAAGTCTTGTACGTAGGTTCCACGTGAGGCGTTTATCTATAAAGAGTCTAATATAGCTCACTAGATCTGTAACAGGTTGTTTTAAGGAAGCATAACCTCATGCCTCCCCCCCCCGCCTCCAAAACTTCTTTAAATGAACTTTCTCGAATTTCGAATCTTTAAATGAATTCCAAACTAAAGTTATAGATCTCTATACTGCAGTTAGTGTGCCAAATTTAATGAAATTCATCAACGTTTTTCTGGAGAAAATGCAGAAAACTGGAAGAAAAAAAATCTGTCAGAGATATTTTCTGTGGTAGCCTGCTTCGTTTTATGACATGGTCATCATGACATTTTGTGGATGACCACAAAATGAAGCAGGCTACCACGAAAATGTCATGCTTTCCAGCTCTCCGGAACCAACCACCACAACAACAAAAATCTGATCGGAAAAAACGTTTTCCGGTCAGTCAATTTTCTTAAAAACCAGGAATCTGGTCAACATATTAATTCCAATTAATATAATTCAAATGACAGAATTGTAAAATAAAGTGCATCAGCACTTGAGAGGTAAACATAAGCACAGATCTCCTCCAAAAACCCCCTTCAATGAATATTTCCGGAAAAATGTTAGTTATAAAAGTGATAGCCCTTCCTTTCGTAGTTGATATTAATAAATTTAAAGAAATCATTGAAGCATTTTTCGAAAAAATTGCAGAAAACTCGAACATAATACCACCCCTCCCCTAAAATCCGCCCTAAATGAACTTTCCCAAAGAAATGTTTCAAATAAAAGTTGTAGCTCTTTATATATGTAGTTGAAATGCTAAGTTTAAAGAATATCGCTAAAACTAAAAACTGTTCATTAAATTGATACTTCCGGTTTAGGAATTTTGACAGATAACTTCCCATGGTGATACTCAAACGGAATGTCATGAAGAACTTTCTACGATTTTTCGTTTTTGAGGCTGTTCACATAATATACACGCATACATTATCTAAAATATCAAAACGTCAAAACGTTTATTTCCGGTGAATATTCGATATCAGACATTTGGCACGATTGCAATACTTCCTGTTACCAGCACTCAAAGTTATAAGTTCTTTCATTATTGAAAGGTGGCAAAAACATATAATAAAAATCTGGTGTGAAACACTCACTCGACTTTCCCCTCTTAACACAAATATATGTGAAATTACCAATTAAGATAAATATGCGGCAGTGTTGCTGGAGAGAATGTACCAACCCAAGCAACTGGGGAAGTGAAGTGCGTGCCAATAATATTAAATAAACACAACATTTGAATTATAACGTCCTAGATTAGTTAGTATTCCAATTTTAAAGGAAATCGTTTATAGTTTCAGAGACATTTTCCGTGGTAGCCTGCTTCATTTTGTGGTCATCGACGGGTTTCGGGCGTTCGCCCATCTTCAGGATGCGTTTTTCAGACAGTGTGACAACACAGACTCGCACAGAGCAAACTTAGTTTCACACTCATTTATAGTTGTTTCACTCGTTTATAGTCGTTTTCGACAATTTTCCATATAAAATCAAAAATCTATTCTGTAACAACTCACTTCCGTTTACAAACAGAATTCCAAATTTGAAGAAAATGTGTCAGTTATCACCGTGTTAATTGCAACAAGAGGGAATCGTGTGAGTGTTTCACACCAGATTTTTCGTACGACCAGCGATCGTACCGCAGTTTCAAAATTGAGTTTTCACCCGAAATATATGTTTTGCATCCCCCCCCCTGAATACGAAAAAAATGTTTTTAGGGAATGGTCATTGATTGTGTGTATGTGTGTGTGTGTGAGTGTGTGTGAACAGAATATCTCCAAAAACGAAAAGTCGCAGAAACTCAAACTTGATATTCCGTTTAGGTACCTTACTGGAACCAATTCACACCAGAATTTTTTTAAATACATATATAGATCAGAAATAAAAGTAAGAATAGCGGTCTATGCGTACATATTAAAACTAGTAATTTAACTGGAACTAATATAAATTTTGTTATATATTTTTAAACACTTCTTATTAGAGCAAAAGTAATTTCTTTAGAGATAGTTTGTGGAGTTTCTCAGTAATATCTTACATCTAGTGGAAAGCTGATCAAAAAGCAATAATGTAATTTTCAAAAAAATCGTCTGTCGAACTAATTGTTTGTACAGTTAAACAAATTAGTTAGAGAAAGGAGAAATAAAAGAAGCTTAGTAGAACTACAAAATTCCCCATATTTTTAAACACTTTTCTAATCTAAGGAGCCCTCAATTTACGTACTTAATTCCCCCAAAAGAGTGATCAGTTTCCAATGTAACTGGTAAATGAATTATTCTATAATTTTAAACATTTTTGTAATCTAATACGCATTTAATTTACATATATAATTCCCTTATAGAATTTATTAAATTAATGGGATTTATACATCACCTAAATAGAAGTAACTTCCTTAGTGAATAACACATTGAATTTTACTCCTAGAGTTGTGGATGTGCTATTATTAGTCATGACGAATGATTAGACAATAGAGAATGTATTGTGTTAAATGTCTTGGGATTTTGGTCAGGTTAAAATGTAATGTTTTGGGTAAAATCACTGCACAAAGCAAAGTTTGATTGGACTACAATTAAATTTGTCGAATAACCAAGAAAAACACAGATATAAAAAAAGAATATAAACATATATTGCACTACAACATACTTAAGTTATCGTATGGCAATTATTGTGGATTCCAATAACAGTTTTGCTAGTAATTTTCAAGTTGAATCTGCTTTTCTCAACCTTTCTAAACATGTAACAACTTGTTCTACTGTCTTACATTGTTAAACAGGCAAATTGGCTAAACTGCATATGATATTATTATTAGAAATCTGATTCAACTTGGAAATTTCTAGGAAAACTGTTATTACAATACGCCACAATAATTGCCATACGATAACTTAATTTTAAACAGCTCTAACGATTTTTTTTTTTAACTCATAGAGTTCGTGCTGGTAGAAATGTCTACAGTTCCAAACAGAAGATTTCCAATTTGGATATAATGCGATCATTTCCCCAGATTAGAAACTTATTTCCCTATACTTTGCGAACAACGGTTTAACTTGTTCCAATATTCTTCAATTAAAAAAAGTATCATATTTTTAGTGCATAATATCATATGCTGTTTAGCCATTATGCCTGTTTAACAATGTAAGACAGTAGAACAAGTTGTTTTATATTTAGAAAGGTTGGGTTTTATAATTTAAAACGTACTCTATGTGTGTAAATTGAGTACGTTTTAGATTAGAAAAGTGATTGAAAATTTGGGGGGAATTTAGTATGTAAATTGAGACACAACAGTTACTAAATCTCTGGGTTAAACACTAGCTTTTTTGCTTTCTTTAATTATTTTGTTCAATTGTATAAACAATTAGTTCGACAAAAGAACTACTTCGTCGTACATTGCGTTAGATAACATATCCAACAACTTTAAGGTATACCAAAAAAAAAAAAACTTACAGAAGTAACTGACTCATAAATCAGTGGATTCTATAAATATAATTGATCGATAAAAAAGAAATAGATTTATCTTAAACCAGAAAAGTGGAGATTTAAGCTTTAATAGTTTATCCATTATTTTATCCGTCGTAGCATGCATATTAATATGCATGCTACGACGGATAAAATAATGGATGTTATCCAGCATTGCGGACCCAGCCACATTTTTAATAGTTTACCAAGACGAACTGATAAACAAGCAATGCAGATGTTGCACTTTTATATAAGACAACTATGATGTCACTCTCACTAGATCCCACTAGTGTTTTAATATCTCACGACTTTATTTTTTTCCAGACATAACGCGTAAATGTGAAGTAATAATTAAAATATATATATATATTATTTAAATGTTTTAATCGAAGAATAGCGGAAAAAACTTTAATCATGCAGAAATGGCATTTTTTTTTATTTTGGCAGCAGTTTCCGTGGGAAAATGAAATATAACACTTAATAAGCAATAGCTTTATTTCGTATTATCGTGATCTCCATTTTGCTCGTCAAAGGTCAATAAATCCTGGTCATAGTATATCTTTAAGTCTCACACACACACGATTGTTGCAATGAAAAACATGCATAGACATGCACATTAATGGTCAATGAACCGTGGTATTAGTAGGGCATCTCTCTTTAAGTCTGTTTTAATCAAGAATTGCACAATGTTGCAATAAAAAACATGCATAGCCCTGTTCGCTAAAGACCAATAAACCCTGCATTAGTTCGACAAAAGATATTAGTAACTACTTCGTCGTACATTGCGTTAGATAACAGATCCAACGCCTTTAAGCTGTACCAAAAAAAAAAAAATTTACAGAAGTTACTGACTCATAAATAAATATACTGGATTCTATAAATATAATTGATCGGAAAAAAAAAAAAAAAATATAGATTTATCTTAAAGAAGGAAAGTGGAGATTTAAGTTTTGTTTACCAAAACCTTACACAGGTAACTGACTCAATCAATATACTGGATTGGATATATTTGTTGTCAATATACTTGATCGATAAAAATAGAGTTATCTTAAACAAGTAAGGTGTATAAGAAGAAGGCATAGATTAAGTTTTAGTTTATTGTTTACCAAAAATAACTTACATTAGTATCTGTCTCAGAAATCACTATATTGGATTGGATATGTGTGTTGGTGATATACTTGATCGATAATAATTGTTTTATTGTAAACAGAGAGGGGGCATGGAGGGTTTCTCTCTTTAAGACTTAGTGTAAAAAAAAATAGATAAATAAATATAATCAGGAAGTATATTGAAACATGGTGCACACATAGAGGTTAATAAACTTTTGTAGGAATGGAAAAATACAATGCAAAGGTTAATGAACTCTGGACTGGGGTACGTGGGGCAGCGCCTCTCTTTGAGTATCTGTATATATATATATATAAACATATACGTATATATAAGGGAAAGAAGTGAGAGAGATGAGGGGAAGTATGTGGGTGAGGTATAAGGATCTAAAGAAAATTACCATTCCCAAGTTACCACAATAGCTGAGTGGTGAAAGGATGGACTTTTATGGCAAAGATTGCGAGATCGCTTTTGTTGACCTCAGCAAAAAAAAATTAATTTTTAACATCTCTTTGTCTACAGGAAACGTGGTGGGGTGTGGAGGGGTAGCTAGTGGTTGTGGAGGGGAGGGTGGTTAAGTGGTTGGTGAGGGGTAAGTGAGTAGGGAGGGGGTGGGCCAGGGGGGCCCCATATTATGCAGAAAAGTGGCCAAAAACCGGTCTTTTTTTATCTACTATGCTTAATACAAAAAAATAGAGTCGCCATTTCTAATCAATAAAAAAAAACTTAATTTTAAATGCAGACATAATATAACAATATAAATTGTTAAATTTTCCAAATTATTTATAATCAATAGTTCTTTCAATATATCAATGTGATATAAGTTTGGATTTATATATTTTTCTAAATATTTCTTTCTTGGGAACACTAGAATTGGTCATATTAATAAAAAATGTGGGAGATCATCAGCAGCATTCAAATTACAAATACTACACAACACTTTGGTGTTTAAAGTACGAAAGTATGGGTATTTAATATGGAAAATATTCTGCAGTTATTATAATTACATAATCTTGACTGGCCAACAATTCGCTGCCTTCAAATATTTGTTTTAAATTTTAGGTATTTTACTATACAACATAAAACGCTTATATCTCTAGAATACAAAATTGAGTTGATATCCAGAGAAATAAGGTGGTTTTCCATTTTTTTCAATTAAATTTGGTATTTCTTTACCTATTACACTGTAATGTCAGCAATATTATTATTACTGAGAAGATAGTCAGCATCAATAATAGAAATTTATACTTAAATTGTGTGAACCAGTTGAATTTTATTTTATTATTCGGAGTAGCGTCCAAAATGATTAAACTATTTAGGCATAATTTGGGCAATCTATGAGCGTCCATGGAGTTCATTTTCACCCACCAATTTAACATCCTTTTGAACACCTCCATTTCAAATTGATTCATGCTTGTCTCGAAGCGAATCATATAATTGGGGGTTTTATGGGGCCATGTGAAACTAGATTTAAGTAACTGTGTTGTTATTACATCAATTTGCTGGCAGTACACAGGGGGCCCATATTTCGGATGCATATAAAAGAGTGGTACTCACTAGAGCTGGAAAAAGCTCAACCTTCTATCAAAGTTATTCGATTTGGATCTCATTACTATCTCCTTTACTCTGCCTAAAGCTATTTTTCTCTTTTTTACAAATTCGTTTGCGCTTATAGAGAAGCGTTTGCGATTTTTCCATTCCCGGAAGATGGGAATTTCAGTCCTAAATAATTAAAATTATTAGTTATTTCAATTGGTCTACCATCGTAATAAAATGGTTTGATATATTTCAACCTCCCCCTCCCATTTTGAAGGGAACTATCCTATATTTATCGATGTAGATCACAAATGAATTAATAGAGCAATATTGGGATAATAGTTTTAATTTATTACTTACTCCAGCCCAAGTATAGTCAAAAATTATCAGGTCATCTGCGTATAAGAGGGCTAGTCAGTCCCTTTGATTTATAATATTAATTCCTTGACAACCATTTTTTTCAAAGAAAGAAATCAAATTACTGGCTTGCAAAAGTTATTACTTTTGTATACTGGACTAATTCCGATTTTGTATTCTACGCCATTGTCTTTCAATATTAGTGTCGCTTTGCTATAAAGTTCCATTAAAATTCTTATAATTTTTACTCCAATCTGAAAGAGTGCAGTTTTGGCCATAATTTTTCGTGAACTAGGGTATCGAATGCTCGTTTACAATCCATAAACATCGCATAAATGGTCCGCTTTTTCAGACGAAGGGCGATGTCGACGGTAGAACTCAAAATAAAAATGTTGTCAACGCACCCCCTAAAAGGTCTAAAACCGTTTTGCTCTTACGGTAAAAGTTTTTCATTATTACCCTAATTCATGATACGGTAAATTACATTATATACGTTAAATTGCATTATTGAGGTAAATAATTTCAAAATTGTATTTATAAGGGCGATACTCCTGTAATTGTTTGGGTCATTTTTATTTCCTTTTTTAAATATATGGAACACCGAAATTTCTGCCCACTCGGAATTTTTCCATTAAAAAGCACGTTATTGAAAAGATTGAGCAAGTCCCCATTCTCCCATTCTGCTGGAATTATTTTAAAAAATTCATAGCTCAAACCATCAAGCCCTGTTGCCTTTCCCAACTTACATGATCGTATCACTTGTTGCAATTCGGTTAGGGAAATACCCCCTTCTAAGATTGGATTTGTTACATTAAAGGAAATACGACAGACTGTTCTGAGAGAGTAGAAATTTTTATAACAACTTATAAAGTCATATACAGGAATAGAATTGGTTACTGGACTATTGGTCCTAAACTTATTGACACTTAACCAGAAAGTTTTTGAATCTCTTACATTACTAAGTGCAACTAATATATGTAAATTGTATAACTTTTTAGCTGTGTTAACAATTAGCTTGTATTTCTTTTTACTATTAATAAAATCATTATAACTTGCTGCAGAATACTTAGTCGTTTTAGATCGTCTATCTTGTTTTTTAGCTGCAATATATTTTTCATCTAACCAAATTTTATTTGGTTTCCTACAAAATTTCTGTGACATTTTATTAATTTTTAATAACCCACTCGATATTGTACAATTTTTAAAACTTATCAAAAGATTTTCGTAAAGATCATCAATGATTACGGAATTAAAATAAATATTTTTACATTGGCAACCAGCTAGGTGTCGTCAGATAATTGTTGTAATGTGATAACAAGAAGGAGTGATAACAGAAATATATAATTTTTAATTATAAAAATTATAACTAGTGGTGCCAGCAAGACGCTATTATTCAATACAATAGCTGCGTCAGTGCAGGGTCAAAGGGACCGCCCGCCAAAGATACACCGCTTTCACAAGGGTCAACAAATCACTCAAAAGACCGACCACCTGGCTACAGTCCTTTGATAACTACCATCACCTGTCGCCACACCTGTTCACCGACCTATTCAAGACCTAGGGTCAACACACGGCAATAAACAAACACTCAAGACCGACCACCTGGCTACAGTCCTTTGATAACCGCCAACACCTGTTCAAGACCAAGGGTCAACACACGGCAAGAGATGTTTGAGTGTGACCCGTAATTACAAGACTTGTCAATGTGTGGGGATGGCAATATAAGGCATCTCTACAGGAAGTGGGAGGACTATTCTTCAGTATTTCATCAGCGTAACATCAAGATTCTACCAGTGACATAATTCATGCATTGGAGCGCGTCTCTATCTAAGTATGTAAACATATATTATTTATCAATCATTATAGTTGGGGCATTCTAGTTACAGTTTAAATCATTTTAAATTAATTGTAGTTTATCATTTCAAACGTTTAAATTATTGTTAAAATATACATATATCTATTTTCGTAAATTCGTAATTCATATTCCGAATGAGTTGGACTCTAGTACTTGTACTGTAAACATGTATGTTTTGTACTCTGCATTCAGATGTTTTATTTGGAGGTTCTAGTTTGATTAAATAACTTGAATTTTACATCACTTTATATAGTTTTATTTGAGGTGTACAGTGGTAAATTAAAATATAGAGTATCTGTTTTTTTTTTCCTAATTAACGAATTACTGAGTGTTCGTTTGAAGCCAGCATGGCAATGAGTGGTGGTAGCAGTGTTAATGTTGAAAAAAAAGGAGAGACAATGGATAATGACTTTGTTTTCTCACTTGCACTTAGTAATGTAAGAGATTCAAAAACTTTCTGGTTAAGTGTCAATAAGTTTAGGACCAATAGTCCAGTAACCAATTCTATTCCTGTATATGACTTTATAAGTTGTTATAAAAATTTCTACTCTCTCAGAACAGTCTGTCGTATTTCCTTTAATGTAACAAATCCAATCTTAGAAGGGGGTATTTCCCTAACCGAATTGCAACAAGTGATACGATCATGTAAGTTGGGAAAGGCAACAGGGCTTGATGGTTTGAGCTATGAATTTTTTAAAATAATTCCAGCAGAATGGGAGAATGGGGACTTGCTCAATCTTTTCAATAACGTGCTTTTTAATGGAAAAATTCCGAGTGGGCAGAAATTTCGGAGTTCCATATATTTAAAAAAGGAAATAAAAATGACCCAAACAATTACAGGAGTATCGCCCTTATAAATACAATTTTGAAATTATTTACCTCAATAATGCAATTTAACGTATATAATGTAATTTACCGTATCATGAATTAGGGTAATAATGAAAAACTTTTACCGTAAGAGCAAAACGGTTTTAGACCTTTTAGGGGGTGCGTTGACAACATTTTTATTTTGAGTTCTACCGTCGACATCGCCCTTCGTCTGAAAAAGCGGACCATTTATGCGATGTTTATGGATTGTAAACGAGCATTCGATACCCTAGTTCACGAAAAATTATGGCCAAAACTGCACTCTTTCAGATTGGAGTAAAAATTATAAGAATTTTAATGGAACTTTATAGCAAAGCGACACTAATATTGAAAGACAATGGCGTAGAATACAAAATCGGAATTAGTCCAGTATACAAAAGTAATAACTTTTGCAAGCCAGTAATTTGATTTCTTTCTTTGAAAAAAA
>JAAEAF010000270.1:0-65109 GCA_011037195.1 Triatoma infestans | reverse complement strand
GTATATGAAGTTTAAAACAAACATTCAGAAAGTCATACTTCCGGCTGATTGATTTTCTGATGCCGGTGGTCGTACCTAAACGGAATAGTAAGTTTGAGCTTCCTGCGACTTTTCATTTTTGAGATGTTCTGTTAAAACACACACATACACCACACACACACACACACACACACACACACACACATATATATATATATATATATATATATATAACATCTAACTATGGAAATAAACATCCTAATTATTTTTATCTAATTAATGTGATTTTTCCCTCTAGAAAAAGTCAAAAAAAAGTTTGAAATCAACGGCATTAAACTATTCTAAATCCATGAACTAATACACTACAGAGAGACGTCACATCATTGGGAATTAGTTGCCAATTATAAACTAAAACCAACATTACCATGATATATATATATATATATATCATGGTAACGATCCACAAACTAATCTATTTTGGTTAGCTAATATTATTAAATTCGTTATAGTAGTGTGCTTAATAGTGATAAATTTTACCATTGAGTTAAAATTATTATTTCGCAATTAATTTAAATTAAAGTAAATGGTAATTTGTACTAATAAATTTTATTACTACAGTTTAAATAACTGTTGGGAATTTAATCGTTAAACTTAATAAAATTGGTAGACTTTGTATTTATTTACTTTCCATTAATTTTGTTAGCAATGTGTATCATCTGATCTCTGAAGGCACCATATTATTTTATTTAAACAGCTGTCTTTATGAAAAAAAGTCAGCTGATCCAAGTTTAATTTAAAAGTTTGTAAAAAAAATATGCTGCTTAACATTCACATGAATTTTCCCTCACTAAATTCCCAAATTTCCTTCAAACTCTGAATTTTGACACTTCTTTTATGGCTGCCAGAGCGTGGAAATCATTCTACTTATCAAGTTGGCATTTCAACCTTGCAGGGAAACTTATTCATTTTCACGCTCTTCATTTTCTTTAAATACTTTTTCTTGACGGAATTTTCAAGTATAAATGAAAAATACTTTACAAGTTTAATAACACTTGTAGTTATCGTACCACTGATAGAATAGAATAGAATGATGCAGAGGGGGACTAAAGCCCAGGCACCGCAGCCTTCCATTGAGGCTTATTGTGCCAACCCCTCAAACCTAGTAGTGGAAGCCCCCCTCTTCATGAGGTCCAAAACCTTCCCCACCAGTCCTACTTGGAGTACGATTTCCTCCGGTCTAATGTGCCGAAGATCTCGTACCGCAATCTACCCATTGCAACGCAAGCAAACAGCAGGTGAGAGGCCGTCTCCTCCTCCTCCTGACATAGGCTACACAAGGACTCTATATCCACCAACCCCACCTTGTCCAGATGTTTTTTGAACCTGCCATGCCCAGTAAACAGGCCCGTTATCAGAGAAATCTGATAGCTGCTTAGTCCCAGGATGTCTCTGGTCCTTCTTCTACACAGCTCTGGCATAACCATTTTGCCGTGTTTTGCCCCACTGCTTAGCCTCCAGTATCGGTTATGCTCCCTCCGAGTCCATTCTATCAGAGACGCCCTCGCCATACTTTTGGCTACCCCTAGAGCAGGTTCCGGCCATAGAAGGGAGTATTCGCTCCCTCCTTGGCCATGGCCAGTTGGTCGGCTATTTCGTTACCTACACTCCCTGACCAGAGGGGAGGTGATTCTGAATGCCCGAAGTGCATTCAGCGCAGCCTGGCTATGCGAGAAGATTCATATCTCTCTATTCCTAGAGTCCATACGCAGGTTCTCCTCAGCACAGATCTTTATTGTGGAGTAACCACCGAGGGGTCTCGCAATGCGTACCTCCGGCTTAACTCCATATATCCTGGCTCCAGTTCCGCAGGCTATTTTGGACCCATCCGTGAACCAGGATCCCCCAGTCTGGCCCCGTTTTTCCCAGCTTTTAGCCCACTCCGACCCTGACATTACCATCACTTGGAAGGGGAGCTCACAGTGGAATGTTGGACAGCACTCCTCCCCAGCCATCTTAAAGATAGGGCCAGGGTCAACCTTCTGAATAATGTCCAAGTGCTTGGCTAGGGAGCTTCTTTGCTTCCACTGGCCATTGTTCATTAGTCTGTACGCGCTAGCCCTCGCCTCCGCTTGTATCAAAATATGAAGAGGAGGCAACCTCAGCAGTACTTCCAATGCAGCCGTTGGGGCACTACAGAATGCCCCCGAAATCAGCATGCACGGTAGTCTTTGAACCCCAGAGAGGTTCTTCCTCGCACCTTGCTGTTCCGTTTTCGGCCACCACACTACTGCCCTGTAAGTGAGGACACGTATGATGGTCCGTTTATAGAGCCATGGGCTATTTTTGGGGAAAGTCCCCATGTTTTCCCGCAGGCCCTGGTGACTCCACAGAGAGACTTCTTTGTCTTCTGTGTCACATACTCTAGATGCGCTCTCCAGGTGAGTTTGGAGTCTAACATAATCCCTAAATATTTCACCTGACTAGACACCTCTAGCGTTCTTCCGAAGGAGTTCAATGTGCGGAAGCATTCCACATTCCTTCTTCTGGTAAATGGAACCAAAGTGGTCTTAGTGGGGTTGACCTGATGGTCATCCCCTCTGCACCACCCCTCTACCACTCACAGGGCCTCCTGTAGCAGTTCGCTGACAACAGTCTCGTGTCAGAGACAGAACACCTCCTGCGATCAAGCTCCACCAGCAGCTCGTCTAAAACCATGCACCACAGAAGGGAAGACAAGACCCCTCCTGAGGGCATACCTTTGTAGCCGTAGTTTCAAGCGTCTCCTCATAGAGGCTAGCTATGATTCTTCTAGTTTTGAGTACGCGGCCAATCCACCTAGTAATGGTCCGATTTACCCCGTGCCTTTCCAGCGCTAGCGTAATTGAGCTGTAGGTCGTGTTGCTGAAGACACCCTTTATGTCCAGAAACACCCCCACAGCCACTTCCCTGCGATATACTGCCGCCTCCAATTCTCCAACAAGTGAGAGGAGGGCGTTTCGCAGGATTTACCCCTCTGGTAGGCATGCTGATTAGACTGCAGGGGCCGCAATTGAAGCACCGTTCCCCTGATATACAGATCTACCAGTTTCTCCAACACTTTCATCATAAATGAGGAAAGGCTGATTGGTCTAAAGTCCTTGGCCTGAACTCGGAATAAAGACAACTCTTACAGGCCTCAATGCCAACGGAACATGGTTGAGGGCCAGACTTGCGCTCATTACCCTGCAAAGAATAGGAGTAAGAATGTCACTTCCCTGCTGTAATAAAGCGGGAAGGATGCCATCAGGCCCCAGCGACTTGTAGGGCTTAAAGTGTTCTATAGCCCACTTAATCTTATTGTATGTGGCGCATTCTTTGGTTGCGGTCCAATCCCCCCTGGATCCAAGCCTACCCCCTGGACCCATTTGTGATTCATCCCGCGGAACTACCGTCGTCACCTTCGAACCAGGAAAGTACACCTGAACCATATGCTCCAAGGTGTCCCTTCCCGCCTCTGTAAAGTCGTCATCAGGTTTCCTGATTGTTCCCAGCGGATTTGCCGGTACCCTTGACAGTACTCTGTGAAGCCTGGCCCCTTCGGAGGTCGTTTCTACCTCCTCGCACAGCCTTCTCCACGAGTACTTTTAGCTTTCCTAATAGCTAAATTATAAGAGGTTAGGGCCTCACGATACTCCTTCCATGTTCCCTTTCTCTTCGCCGCCTTAAACAGCCTTCTCGCTCTCGCGCGGAGGCCTGCCAGCTGATCGTTCCAGCAGCTGACTCCTCTGGTGGATGTTTGCACCACTTCCGCGCAGTTGTCCCTGAAAGCATCCAAGATTACTCGCTGCAGTTGATCTGCAGCGTCCTCGATGTCATTCAGGGTCTTAAAGGAGCGTTTACTGAACCGATGTTAAGGTTGAGATCCCGCCTATACGAATCCCAGTCTGTTCGCCTGGGATTCCTGAAGGACAATGTTTGCCTGCAGTTAGCCAGGATATCAAACCTAATATACATGTGGTCCGACAGTGAGGGTTCCTGGGACACATGCCAGTCTCTCACAAGGGTCGAAATAAAGTTAGTCCCTAAGGTCAGATCTATCACCTCTCTGCAATTGATGTTGCAGAAAGTTGGAGCTTCTCCTTCATTCATAATGAATAACTTATTAAACAAAATAAATTCAAGGAGTGACTTATCTTTGTTATTGGTGTCCGTGCTACCCCACACAGTATTGTGTGAGTTAGCATCACAGCCAATTATAAGCTGTAGGCCTTGTCCCCTACACCAGGTGACCAGCTTCCGCATCTCCTCAGACGGCGGCGGCGCTGTTGAGTCGTACGGAAGATACGTGGAGGCCAGCACTATCTCCCTAGTCCCCTCTTCCGCGCGTAGCTTTATTCTCATTGCAGTCTGGTCCCTAGAACAAAAGTCCATCAGCAGCAACGAGATTATTTCTAATGTAAATACAACTCCTGGGATTTGCCAGGCTACGATCATAAATTATCTTACAAGTTGCCTCTCCAAGCGCCGCCACTCTCCCCCGGTCCAGCCAGGGCTCCTGGATAAGGGCGATGGAGATGTTTTCTCTAACGAGATACCTGGACAGGGCCGACGATGCTCCCCTACTGTGATGGAGTTTACTTGGAATATCCTCCATCGGAATGTGGGGTCCTTCGCCTTCCTGTCCATCTTCCTTGGGCTTGGATATAACCCGGAACCTGACGAGATCCATCCCGAGGAAAGCCTCGAGCCCAGATCTCCTCAGTCTCTCCAGGGTCTGACCTGCCACGTCGAAGACCAGGGTTGCCCCTGAGTCTCCACTCTTCTACTAATAAGTCTCCAGTCCGCCGTCTCCAAGTCCTCATTTTGAATGCGGAGCTTGTCCAAGCCGACCGCTGGAGACGCCTCCCTTAGAGAGCCAATACCCATACGGATACCTTAGCCGACCTAAGTATATCTCTGGTGAGCCCATGCCTCAGCATACCTCCCCAACCTGGAGAGAGGGGACCAGCTGCTCCAGCCAGAGACGCGTGGCCTCATTGTTGCAAACAACAACGGCACGCCCCTGGACCAGTTGCACCCCCTGAACTAGGGCCTGCTCTCGCCAACTATGCTGGCGACGATCTCGGCTTGTATCTGCTCCGCCTGACTTTCTGTCAGCCGGTTGCTAGGATACGCCTCGAGAGCGATTGCCATACGGTGCGAGTTAAGGGCAACCCTGAAGGAACACGATGGAACCTCATCAGGACCCCTTGGCCTCTTACTCTCCCTTTCAGACATGCCCGGATCGGTGCTTGGCATGCTCACCTCCGGCCGTACCCGCTTGGGAGTCCGCAGGGATGCGGGGGGCGGCCACCTGTACCACCCCCCCGCAGCCCCGCCGGCACTGCCCCGGGCGGACAAAGTCCCAGCCACGCCAGCTCTCACCGGTTGCTTGGAAGAGGCCCTCGCCCGCTGCATCCTCTTCCACATACAATTAGGGATCCACTCCCTCCCCCCAGCAGTCACCCTGTGCCTCGCCTCCTGCCTCCGCTGGGCTCCACTGGGCCTTTTGGGAGTGATTTTGATGCCCCCAATTCTCGAAGATACTTCCCCAAGGGGGTCCGCCGAAAAAGAGCCTGGACCACCAGACCCTCCAGCCACCACCTTCTCATAACTCGCTTCAACCGGGCTGGACTGATTGCCCCCCGTAGTTTCGGTCATGGCTGGTGTTCCTTCCTTAGACCCTAGGGAATCACTACCTGCCGATGACAGAGAGCTGAGCGAGCCTTTAACCTCGCCCCTTTTTCTTAATTTCTTGTTTTTGTATTTAGATGGTTCGCTCATGTTGGTCCCACGAGTGTTGAGGAGCTAAACGGTCGCCTGTAGCAGAACTTGTTACCACAGGAAGGCTACATTACAATAGGGTGTCGCCCGGTTCCCCAAGGTGACCGCTACCGCACATATGTTTAGACACCCTATACGCATCCAGCCTCGACGCGCATCACTTCTCGGCTTGGGTGAGGATACCTATAAAAGGACATGACAGGATACCAAGGATAGGAGGAGGAAAGTGGGAGACCGGAGGGGGTTTATTCCGGCCTGTCATTTCCCCGTTCGCGACCTCCCAAGGGAAACTAGAGCTGTTACAGGCGACCTACCAAACCGCGTGGAGGTGGGGTTGACTTGGGGAGTTAAAGCAGACAGAGACGCACAAGGCACTCTGTCCTATCCCCCTTGTGGTCCATCGTACCACTGATATTTAACGTTGGGGAAAAATCGCGCCAAATAAATCTAGTATGTAAAACTCACATAGTTTCCGCTCACCGCGAATCCTGTATTGATTGACAAATTTTCTTAAAAATGGTATTTTTACTGTTTGTTTAATCGCCTCAGCTTCCAGCGAACCTAGTCAGGCCATTGTAGAGATAACTATTCCTTCAGCCCCCTAAAATTCACTTTTCCAAATTTTTTTTTATAAAGAACGAGAGGTTGGACTAGGCAGTTAGGTAGGTGGAACAGTAAACAGAGTTTGGCACTCTGTTAGTACAAACATGGGTTAGAGCTGTTAAAAAAATTTAGTCAATTTGCTCTTTTGTTTGATGGATTTTGACCGAAATCTTTGGCATCTGAAATCCTTTGTGGGAACTAAACGGACTCTCAACTTTGAGGTTCAGAAGTTCGGGGTTAGCTCAGTGGTAGCACGCTTTGACTCGCATACTCTCTCGTTAGCCAGTGCTGCCCTTATATTTTAACAAGATTTATGAGCCTTTTAACAGCTCACTGTACGGTTATGGGCAGTGTTGTCTATAACTACAGGAACTGCCAGAAAGCCGACATGCACTGCGCCAATGACCACCGAAGTCGACGCGTCTTAAAAAAAAAAATTTGAGCTTCCTGCGATTTCCAAAAATATTTTTCTCGTATCTCAAAGTATTTATTTCCGGTGAAAATTCAAATTTAAAAATTTGGTTTCCCGACAAAAATGACACTTACATAACTGGTTTTTGTTTTTCACCTCTTTCTAATCCACATCCCAATTACGCATGTTTATTTCAAAAATTATATGACTTGGAATTAAAGATAATTGCAATATATATGCAACCGTTTAAGTTGCAACTGTTTGTATTAAATTAAACCTCAGAAGTCCAATTCAGGTATCTCCAGCTCAGGTCTCTTGTTTCCAACATAATATTACATCCAACAAAATATTTAGTAAAAATTGCAAGTTTGTAGAAAATTTGTCGATAAACCTTAATTTATTATAATTATTCCAGTAAGGGAAAGTGCTGCCAAGGTTTCACACTAGTTGTTGTGGAGGTCGGTTCCGCACATACTCCATGGTTGGTTTCACACTAGTTGTTGTGGTGGTCGGTTCCGCACATACTCCATGGTTGGTTTCACACTAGTTGTTGTGGTGGTCGGTTCCGCACATACTCCATGGTTGGTTTCACACTAGTTGTTGTGGTGGTCGGTTCCGCACTTGGTTTCACACTAGATTCCTGGAAGTATTTAAAAAAAAATATTTTTCAGTTGTTTTCTAGACAACTGTTTTCGTCGATAATAATTCCTCTCTGGATTTAACAAAAGAGATTCTCCCGGTTTAAATAAATAAATACATTTAAAAAAAAAAGGAAATTCGTAGGATTTTTAATATTTTCTCATTCAACTAGTTTTTACCATTAATTCAATTCACGAATTTTCCACTCTCTCTTGTTGGCGGTCCTCTTCCTGTTCAAAGTTCCAATAACCAGTTTCTGCCAGTAAACTGCTCCCTTGATACTGGAGATAGACGAAGATAAATGTGGAAGAGGGCTAAGCTATCCTTTGCAAGAGGTGGTCTGTCTGTCTGTCTCTCTCTCTCTCTCTCTCTCTCTCTCTCTCTCTCAATACTTTAGTTTCGGGGATATGCTGGTTAGGGACAAGCACGGGTTTGTACTTTGCCTATTAGGACAGGGTGCGTTCTACACAGTTCACACAAGGACAATCAATCATGACTTCCCGGCCAGCCAGCTAGTATTGGAGCTAGCTGCAATAACACCAGTGCCACTAGAGGGAAGGATAGCGTGACAGAGTGAGACAAAGGGACTTTTTCCTAAAACTACAAACACCAGTAACGTAACTGATAGAAGACTAAGGGGGATGAAAACTGTACTCTTCACCCAAGTTATGTTAACGTTAGGATATTCCTAACATAGCTTTTTCCAACTTTCCACTAGTTCATGAGTGTGTATGTGTATTTGCCTAAGGAAGTTTTCCAAGAGCCCTCACAAATCTACAGATATAAAATATACACACACAAACAACCAGAGAAAACACACTACTAGCTGGCAGTCTTTCTATCTTATGTTGACTTGAAGAGGATGAATTTGTCCCAATGAATACAGAAGTTTTTTTCATGCAAGTGTACGCATGTGAACATTATATTTATTTATGTGATCTATCCCCCCTTCCATTCTATTTGTCCCACCACTTAGATTTCTTCTTCCTGTACAAGGGAATGAATGTCATCGTATGGGGGAAATTTATCGATATAAGCATCTAGGAGATGTAAACTGTGGATTTGTTGGACTTGGTGGCTGAGTATGTAGCTGTAGGTTTATTACTACAATAGGCGTATAAATCAATAGCCATATGCATATATAGACGAACACAAATATATACATTGAAAATTTGTGCTTTTTGTCACACTTTTCCAGACACAGCCAAATCCATGTGTAAGATCTTCATATAGTAACTTTGGACTATAAAAAAAAATTCTGGTGTGAAACACTCACACGGCATTCTCTTACGCCTGATACAATTATACACCTGTTACATTATACCTTAATTTATTATAATTGCAGTAAGGAAAAGTCTTGCGAATTATATATAAAACAGAATTATATATAAAATTTTCTTTAAACTCAAATTTTACAAATTTGTCCAGGACATAAATATAGAGGTTAAGTACTTACTCACTAGGCTGGGCTGGTAGACAAGTGATGATTCCATTATAGCCCAGTAGAGCGCTCTGAAAACACTGATCCGCGCAAATATCCAAAATAATTTTTTTTCTAAAAATGTTACAAATAAAAGAAATACGTTTCTATCTATCACAAAGAACTATTCAATAAATTTGCACTTCCGGTTAGCTGACCTTAATATCGTGTGTGCTATTCTTTGTTGAATTTCACATGGGCATTTTTCAATTTACACAAATCTAATTGAAAAGGTGTTTTGTGAAAATGTTTTTAGCCAGAGGTCGCGCCAAAAAATCGCAGTAAGCTTAAACTTGGTATTCGTTTCAGCCCTAAATGAACATCTGATACAGTAGATTCGGGCAAAATTCATCGACCGCAAATGCGACTTTACTGAATGTTTTCTTTTCCAGATTTTCATGATTTGCTCAAAAACGGCTCCAACGATTTTCTTTGAACTTCGCATACTATCTACACACACATAAATACCTAATCACTTTTATTTCAAACATTTTCCCGGGAAAATTGATTTTTTTAGGGCGGTTCTGGGGGGGGGGGATAGTTAGTTGCGTTATACTTTCTTTTAAGTACCACTTCAGTACAGTATACAGGTTTACCTCCTATATAATATTAATACACATTGGAAGCATTGATAAGTGAAGAAAAGTGAAGAAAATCCGTTAACCGGAAGTGCGATTTTGTAGAATCGGTTTCTGAGTTATTTTGGAATTTTATCGAACTCGATACTACTAAAACGATTTCTTTTAAACTTGATATGCTAACTTCACAGATAAAAACATTTTTCTTTTATTTGAACATTATTCGAAAAAAAAAATTATTTTGGACAGTTGTGTGGAATTAATTTGTGGCGTTAATTTCAATTTTGGATGTAGTTGATTCAGTGTTTTTAGAGCGCTCTACTGGGCCATAATATAATCATCACTTCTCTACCTGCCAAGATCCGGGTGAGGTTGGTAATTATCCCCCTACTATCTCTATAGGACATATATTTGCATTTGAATACAAGAAAATTTGTCATTTAAAAGGCAGTTTATAATATATATATAGTATATATAGTATATAGTAGATATATATATATATATATATATATATATAGTAGTGTGCGTATGCTGCTTTAATATATAAAATAAAACTGCATAGTTGCTGTATAACTGAATGACGTGTACTTATTTTAGTAATATTTTTATATTTTCCCCGTGCAAGACTGGGTCTTCTCATAAGATGCATGTAAAGGACCACGCGCCATTTGGTGTATTCCGGGCACATCACCTACTTTCTTTTCTTCCATGTCCTTCTGTGAGGGAGTATTCGTACTCACATAGGGTGAAACTTCCCTATGTTTCTCGAGACGGCTATTCCGTCGCGGAACCTCATTCTAGCCCATCCAACGCGTCCTCGTCGCTGGCTCCGGAAACATCTGCTCTCCACTTTGTGGAAGCGTGGGTGGCTAAGTTGGAGGGTGAACGCAGATGGTAGCCTTCGGGCTGTTTGGGAACCTAGCACTCCCACGTACCTCAGCTACAATTACAGACTAACAAATGCAGTGGTTTTCCCATTAGGAGTGTGAGTTGGTGGAGACTTTTCTTCCCTCTGTTTGGGTCGCCAACATTCATGTGCGGCCTGAATCTCTTGCAGCGAATTCTTTTGCTGCGGAGCCTCTGTGGGAATTCATGCTGCATCACTTACACCTAAACGCCTTAACATTATACACTTACATAGTTACAGTCTTACACGCCAGTGGCACGTGCTGGTGCCACCCACATGTTTGCCGTGAGTGGATACCTGTGTCGTGGGGGAGGGAAGTCCTGGTGGTTGAGGATGCAGGTTCTCGCTGGAGGCAAGTTTCCTTGGCGTGCCTTGCAGTCCAACACACCACTTTGGTTTAGGTGTGGCCTAAACAGGCGGCCAGAGCCTAACCCAGCTCTGGTCAATCGGCTAGCGTAAAGAACGCATGGGTGAGCTCCCGGGTATTGGGGGCCTCGGCTCACAATCCCTGGGCGCTATATCTCTAGGGTAGCTCTGGCGCTTCTTCAAAGCGTCCCAAATTGTGAGGCTCCGTGGAGGGTGGAGAGCTCTGGAGATGAATTTTTAATTTTATTTATTATATGTTTTTAATTTTAAATTCGTCAGCCGGGGGCCCCTTAGAGGAGGGGGCCACCGGTGGTGGGGGTAATTCCTCTGTACATCCAGAGTCGGGGGACCAGGGCCTGGATGCACTAATGGGTGGGAATCTGGAAAAATATCCAGAGGAAGGGAAGGCTTGCTTCTGGAGGAGAACGTGTCAGGAGGAGCCGCGGAGGACTTGTCCTCCTGCGGCGATTTCTGAAACGTGGTCAAAGGAAAAAGGAGAGATATGTAAGGCAGGTATTTTTATTTTTATTTATTAATTTACATTTATTTGTTTGTTTATTTATTTATATTTATTTGTTTATTTATTATTTATTTATTTATATTTATTTATTTTATTATTATTTATATTTAATTTATATTATTTATTATTATTTATATTTATTTTTGTTCCTGCCTGCTATCAAGTTTGTCAGAAGTTCCATTTCTTACATTAGTTGACTTATTACTATGATTGACAGGGTAGAAATGGTTCAGGTTAACTTGCAGCATAGCAAAGATGCAACGGCTAACTTATGCCGTTGTATTGCTAAGTTGCATACATATTTTATTCTTATACAAGAACCTTATGCCTTTAAAGGTTTGGTTCGAGGATTGAGTGTGGTTGATGGCAGACTGTTCGTGGCGGATGGCGGGGACATTCCTAGGGCATGTATTTTTGCCAGTCGGAGTGTCGACGCTGTTCTGCTTCGACAGTTCTGCTCTCGGGACTTGGTGGCGGTGAGGGTTGGTCTGGGGGTTGGTGGGCGTCGTCGCGACGTAGTTGTGGCTTCGGCTTACTTCCCCTATGATGGCCCCTCTCCTCCTCCTCAGGAGTTCATGGGTTTGGTTCAGTATTTGGAGACCAATGACATACCTATTATAATAGGATGTGACGCGAATGTGCATCATGTCGTCTGGGGTAGCAGCGACACCAATGGTAGGGTCGCGCTCTCATGGATTTCCTGGTGGGCACGCGATTAGAGGTCCTGAATAGGGGTACTGAACCCACTTTTGTTACTAGGATTAGAAGACAGGTTATGATATTTCCCTTGCTTCTAGGAATTTTAGTGGTCTGATTAAGGATTGGAGGGTGAGTCCTGAGGCTTCCATCTCCGATCACAGGATGATTAGGTTTAGTCTGGGGATTGATCCAATTACCCTGGCTAGCTATAGGAATCCTAGGAGGGCGGATTGGGGTTTATATTCTAGAATTATTGAAGATAAACTGACTATCCAATCAGAAGCCCCTGATGGTATAGAGGAATTGGAAAGGGAGGCTGGTACTCTTCATGAACATATTAGATCCTCATTCGAGGAGTCTTGTCCTCCCAAGGTGGTTAAGGGTAGTAAGAACCCCTGGTGGTCCTCTTCGTTGGAAAAACTAAGGAGACAGGTAAGGGGCTCATACAGGAAGGCTGTCCTTGCTGCTTCTTCGGAATCATGGGATAGTTATAACAGTATTAAAAGAGCATATAAATATGCTCTGAGCAGAGCCAAGAGGAATTCCTGGAGATCCTTTTGTGAGGATATAAATTCGTTCCAGGAATCATCTAGATTGGTACGGATTCTTAGTAAGGATAGGGACAGTCAGTTAGGTACCTTACGATACCATGATGGTTCCTTTACAGGGGGGGAAGGGGAGACACTGCAGCTTTTGCTTGATACTCACTTCCCGGATAATATTGGTTTAAATGCTGCTTCGTCTTTGGTGGGTGGAAGGAGATGGGACCCTGAAGATGTATCCACCTTAGATGAGGTAGTTACACATGATAGAGTCAGTTGGGCAGTACAAAGTTTCTCACCTTTCAAGTCACCTGGACCGGACGGGATTTATCCTTGTCTGTTGCAAAATGGTGGGGACGTGCTGACGAAGGTATTGTTAAGAATTTTTAAAGGATGTTTGATGTTTCGTTATGTACCAACATTATGGATAGAATATGCCCTAGGGTGTTTCTTTGATGTTGAGGGGGCATTTGACAGAGTATCGTTTGATGCTCTCGAAGATGCCTTGGTACGAAAAGGTATACATCCCGTCTTAATCAATTGGATAGGTGTCTATCTTAGGAGTAGGGTTATACAGGCTTCCCTTGGCGGGCGCACCGTGATAGTAAAAGCGGGGAGAGGGTGCCCTCAAGGGGGTTGTCTCTCACCAAAGTTGTGGTGCGTCGTCATGGATGACCTTTTGGTTAGGCTGAACTCATCGGGATTTTATGTGCAAGCATATGCCGATGATGGTGTCATTTTATTGTTAGGGCGCTGTCTGTCCACTATTTCGGACCTAATGCAAAGCGCCCTTAACATGGTATATTGTTGGACACAGGATAAGGGTCTTTCCATTAATCCTATTAGACCCAGGCAATTCTATTTACTCATAGAAGGAAGATAGTAGGTTTTACACCGCCTAGGTTGTTAGGTACTTCCATACAGGTTAGCAAATCAGTGAAGTTCCTTGGAGTAGTTCTCGACAGTAAATTGAACTGGTCGGAACATGTTAAGACACAACATCAAAAGGCGATAATCTCCTTTTGGCAATGTCGAAGAGTTGTAGGTAAGAACTGGGGGATGACTCCAAAGATGATGTTCTGGATTTATTGCATGGTCATTAAACCTAGATTGGTATATGCGGCTTTGGTGTGGTGGCGTCGCATTGAAACACGATCCGCTAGGCAGTTGTTGGAAGAAATCCAACGTTTGGCTTGTCTGGCGGTGACTGGTGCGTTTCGGACTACACCGACCGCATCTATGGAGACTTTGTGATGAATCTATGGAGACATCTGTGGAATCCCTAATTCCACCTCTCTTTGTGGAGGTGAAAAACCAGGCAAAGAAAGCCTGTTATAGAATTAAACAGGTTTTTGGCAGGGTAAGCAATATGGTCATTCTACCACTTATCGTGAGATGATTTTAAGGATTCCCATTACAGGTTTCCCTTCTGATAGGAATTTGAAGACTTTTGTCTTTGGTCATTCCTACAGGGTTAGGTTGCCTTCTAGGGAAGATTGGTTACCCTGGGTCCGTCTGGTGTGATTCCTGAGAATTATCTCCGATGCTACACGGACGGTTCCAGGATGGATGGAAGGTCTGGAGCTGCCGTCCATTTTGAGACGGGAGATCATTTGGTAGCGCCTCTTGGTGAGTGGGCCACCGTTTTCCAGGCTGAGGTTTATGCAATTCTTTGCTGTATTTTGGATGAGAGCACTAATTTAAAAGGTGTTTGTACCTGCTCGGACAGCCAGGCTGCGTTGAAGGCGCTTAATGCATGTGTCTTCACTTCCAGATTGATGTTGGAATGTTCTAAATGACTGGAAGATCTTTCTTTATTAAAGGATGTGCTTCTGGTCTGGGTTCCAGGTCATATGGGAATTTTTGGGAATGAGGAGGTGGATAGGTTTGCCAAATTAGGTGCCTCTCTCCCTTTCATTGGTCCAGAGCTTGCTGTTGGTGTGTCTTCTGACACATGTTTGTCGGGCTTTCAGACGTGGATGACCTCACAGCACTATCCTTATGACCCGGACGGGCTTTGAGTAGCGGGGTCCGATGTCTTTCACGGACCTCCCTCAGACATCTGGTTGGATTCCTCACTGGGCATTGTGGTTTAAGGAGACATCTCTATATAATGGGACTCGTGCCTGACCCCTTTTGTAGAGTTTGTGAGACTGAGGAGGAAACACCCATGCATCTGATGACGAATTGTTTGGGTTGTGAGGAGATTAGGTTTAGGACCTTCGGCCGGAATAGGATATCGGTAGAGGATCTTAAGCTGTGTCCTTTTAAGGTTTTGGTCCGATTTGTTCGGTCTGTGGTGAAACTTAGATGGTTAAAACCTGGGCCTGGATTTTCGTTCTAGTCCCAGTGGTTGTTATTCTGTAGGGGTAGCTATATGGGCCTTTGGAGGCTTTGGATAGCGTAGGGTTTGCCCTCCCCTTTTGTGAATAATAATAATAATAATAGCTAATTATTCAATTATTTGTTAAAGGGGGCTAATTGTGCCTCTAAAATTGATTATTTTCCCTCTTATTAAGTTACCTATATTTATTATATTTAATACCGATTTAAAATATTCTTCCAAATAATTGTGAAGAGTGTTCTATCCTGAGACTTAAATTGTCCTGCAAATTGCCGTCTCAAGCATTGCTACTGGATTGATAGAGAACTTGCTATCGTACAATGCAATCTTATTTAGGTAAATAGTATAATTCTCACCTCCTTTATTTATCTGTAATATAAGTACACTAACCGTTTATTTGCAAATGAATTATACAATAAAGGAATGAAGGGTGATTGTTTTATACCAGATTTCTTTTTCCTAAATCGCGGCAGTAAACTAAATAAATTTAGCGATGTCAAATCTAGACCATGAGGAAAAATGCAGACTTTGTCAACAGAGCATCATTTTGAGTAGGAACATAATTTTTTGTCTTGTACAACTTTTATTTGAATATTATTTTTCGCATTATTTGTATGTCTCAAAAGTTTTATTTTCGGGATTTCATCAGTCATCAGTTATTTTAGTGGTACTTTAGAGAAAAGCATATTTAGGGGTTCCCTGTGTCTTGGAGGGTCAGGAGGATAGCCGTTTGGTTGCTTTACAGAACAGTGGAAGTCTCACGCAAGATCTACAGCCTACTGATGGAGAAGTGGAATGTAGAAGTGGTCGTAGTCAACGGGTCGTCGACTGTTTGAGAAGAGAGAAATGTATGTATGTCCCTTCTCGTTGAAATAAGTAATATATGTTCTGCATATAATTATTTCTATTATGACGGGGGGGGGGAGAATTATTCCCACTGCTCCACACAAATATATATTACAATATGTTTAGTTTGATCACATTTATTTTGACAATATATGTTTGAAAAATCGCTCGGTTTCAATTTGATATTCGGTGTTTCACAAGGATTCCCACGTGTATAAAACATTTAAATTTTAGAAAATGACAAATGTGACTAAGAAAAAAGGAAAGTAGGAAAAAAAAAACATAAAAAGGCTGATCATTTTCCTAAAAATTCAGATATTTATCTATTTATTTTTAATTTGCATTATATTTTATTATAACTCTCATTCACAAAACGTTGATAACTCAATGCCAATTGTGCTAGCATATCATTTATTTCATCTTTATTAGGTGGCCTCTCTATTTTTTCCATTCCATATGATAACATTAAAAACTGGAATATCATGAAAAGCACTATACACAGTTTCTGTCAAAGAAAAAGTATATTAGTAAATAACACATTCTTTAAACAAAGCTTATTATTAAATTAATTTATTTATTTTCATTTGTACATAGATTCAATATAAAAATGTTCACTAATGAATTAATTAAAGAAAATGATGATTGTAAAATTTCTCTTTAGGAATAATTTAAAATGTATTAAAGCTACTTGATTGAAAAACATTTGTACATTTTTAAAAAAAACAGTTTGATATTTCTTTTAAGCAGACATTTTATATTTTCATAAATGTCCAAAATTGTCTAATGTTTCAATGCTATAAAATATATATCACAATTTTCCAATGAGACTGCTTCAATTTGTCAGCTTGGCCATTTAAGGATCAGTTTTAGCGCTATTTGCCTTTGTAAAGCAGATGTTCTATTGGTGTGAATATTTAAACTTAAAAGGGCTTGTCATTCTTTTTAGTTAAATAAATAAAACAATGAAACAAGAGTAAAATATGTCTGCAAATACAAATTTTTTTTTCTTTTAAACATTATATATATTTTATAATTTTTTTCTGTTTGTAAATTTCAATCTCTCTAGACGTCAATGCGTCATTGTAACTGAAACATGAAAGTTTGTATTTGTTGTCGAAGGAATCTTTTATTTCAGCTTGCTTTTGATGCATATTCAGAGACTATATTTGGAATATGGTCGATAATCTCTTTTTTGTTTGGCAAAAAATCCTTATAATGGGTGAGTATCCTAACCGGACAATAGTCACAAAATGAAATACGTAATTATGACTAAAAGTATCAGAGATATTTTGCGTGATAGCCTGCTTCTTTTTGTGGTCATCGACCACTTTCGGGTGTTCGCCCATCATCAGGATGCGTTTGTCAAACAGTGTTATAACATAGATCTGCAGTTACAAATTTAGTTAATTGCTCTGTGCAAATCTACGTTATCACAATGTTTGCCAAATGCATCCTGATGATAGGCGAACACCTGAAACCGGTCGATGACCACAAAAAGAACCAGGCGATCACGGAAAATATCTCTGATGCCTTCCAGCTCTGCGGAACCCAACCACAATAATGACTAAAAGTATTCGCAATATGTAATTTATTAAAAAAAGTGGTTACTCCATTGATTTTTATTAGCCTTCTTTAGATATTGTAATAAAACACTTCACTAAAAAATAAACCGATACGCCATAAACTTTTCCTCATTAAGAAAAAGTACACGACAACGACGAAAGAGCTTTATAATAAAATATTAAATTTACACCCGAGGTGACATTCTTTAATAAAATGCAATTTTAAATTATATTACTTAAGGATCTAATAATTTTATACTAATCATTAATATTTTTAAATCAACAATTACAAACATTTACAAGAATATGTTAAAGCAATTTACTTACCATTTCTAAATATAACAGTGTAGTTAATGCAATTGGACAGTTTACAATGTGTTGGAGTGATTTCTACAGCGGTTTCAGTAAAAGATAGGATATTTATTTGAGAATTTATATATATGGGGACACAACCATACATATGTTTGGAATGTTTAAACTGTCACGTTCTTCATATTTTGAAACCGATTATATATATTTATTCTTAAACAAACATATTTTGTTATCTAACTTTATTAATAATAATATATTATATAACTACAATTTACATCTTAGTTAATAAGTAATTACGCAGCAGAAACACCAAGTAAATGTGTAAAATTATATATTTCCATTCAATTATTTGAAATAAAAACTACCTAAAAGAAATTGGACCCATTCTTGTTTCTTATTTGAGCATAATTGCCATAGCTTAAACTATTAATCTAATATTATTCAACGAATGATTACACATTTGACTTAACATTCCAAAAAGTTATGTCTTTATAAGATAATTAATGACCTTATTGTAATGGATTTATTTTGTCTGCAATTGAATCGTTTAAATTATCTTAGTGGGTGCGACCCGATTATAGCGAAATCTTTATCATGAAAGTAACCTTTATTAATAAGTTTTTGCGATTTTTTGATAAGACACAGTTTTGCCAAACACCTTCAGCGATTTTTTTTTTTTAAATTGACTAAATCTTTATATTCAGAAAGTGCAGGGGCATGTCGGCGTGGAAGGGGATTACTTTGACCGACGCCCTGGCAAAGAAAGGCGCTGCATCTCCTCTTTTGAGGCCGGAGCTCTTTTATGGAGTCAGCGACAAGTCACTGGGGAACTTATGAAAGAGGAGGTGGCGGAAAGAGCTCAGCTCTGGAACACTCTCCCAGGCCTGTGGCATGCCAAAGCCTGACTGGGAGGCTATAACTAGGAATTGTCTAAGGCCTGCATCAGTCTGGTAAAATAAGATCCGAATTCTTACGGAATTTCTCACGGGGCACTGCAGACTCAGGGAACACCTGAGAAAGCTAGGCCTAGACGATGGTAGCACATGCAGATTCTGTGGGGAGATGAACTCCAATTCATCTCCTCACGGACTGCCATGCTATCTTTCAAAGAAGATTCAAAAGCCTGGGTTGTTACCAGTTAGGGGAGGTGGATCCTGATCTTAGCTTCCATTATAGGTCGTAACTCGACCTGCTGGGCCTATAATGGAAGCAAAGAACAGGAACTGGAAATATTATTTACGTTAACTGTGAGTTATTTATATTAAGATGGTGGTATTCCCTTTCCCTCCCTTTACATGTAGTTCACATAATGTTTATGTTATATTTGGATTTTTTTTTTAAAGTGTTGAATATTTTATTTTCTTAAACTATACTAAAAGAAGGGAGGGGCTCAGTGGGAGCTCGCTGGACTTCCGCAGTGCTGCCCTTAGATTTTCTCTTCCTAGGAGGTCTGCAGCTCACATAGCTACAGAACACTCTCGGAGACCGGCAGAGCAATGAAACGGCTCCGGGGACACAATGGTTTTTTCAGAACACTATTTCCTAAAACAATCTTATAACTACACTTAAAAAAGTTGTACATTCATTTTTTCTTTGTTAAAACAAGGTAAGATCTCAAATTTAGCAAAAATTCAACTTTAAACAATGTACCTAATTACTTTATTTAGTTATATTAATGAAATATTCTTATAAAACGATTCCTAAAGAGAACTTACAAAATGGCACGTCAAAAAGATAATATAATGAAAGTTAAACACAAATTTATAGAGTATAATTTAGGGAGTAAAACATTTTAACCAGTCAAAATTACCATATTTTTATTAATATGTTACTGTTTCTACACATTCTTTTAAGTATAGATTCTTTGTGTATAATAATAAAATTATTACAGCAATTTATTAACGGATTTATGGATATTTATGATTTACTTTCCTCACCGCTTGAGGTGCTGCGTTCTCTAGATGCAAGACGTAAGGACAAGTATTAAAACAGGAAGGTAATTTTATGTTATGTTATAATCTCTAAGAATCAGTGTCATGTACTTTTAGTTCAAGTAACAACAAAGTTGTATATTTTCATCATGTCTACTCAGGAAGAAAAAGACAAAAAAATACCTACATATCACCGTAGAACAACTGAATCAGTGCAAGAGATTCGTCGAAGAATAGCCGCATTACCAAGTTTCCCTTTTCTTAGGACTGATATTCCTCAAAAGAAATACTCATCAGCAGAAGAATACTTCAAAGATTTGAGAGCATGGATGCAGCAAGCTTATTTTTGGCAAAGTGTAACGGCTGCTTTTCCATATTACTTAATGACACAATATGCCCAAGCCAGTAACAATCAACATTTACCAATTCCTACACAATTTGGAGTTCCACTACCTGATAATCAACCAGAACTGTTACCTGAAGCACCTCAAATAGATAGAAATACTTTTCCAGTAACTGGTTTGTAATAACAGGCGAATTTTGATATGCCATAATTATTAATTATTTTTACGAATTTCATGAATATTATTTAATTTGTTTCTCATGCTAGAATATTTTCATTATTCATTTTACTTAGACCAGAAAGGGTAACAACTTTGTTCGTTAAGATAATGATTGATTAATTTTATTGAATCAGTTCTGAAGTAATTTACAGATTTATAAAGTGGATAAATTTGACATATTATTTACTTTCAGGCATTGAGTGCCGAATTCCACCATTTTGGAAACGAATAGTTGCAGAATTCATTGACTTTCTAATATTGTTTTTCCTAAAGCTTGGTGTAACCTATGTTGCTATAGATTTTTTCGACATTATGTAAGTACATTAGAATTAATGCACTTTTTATCTTTAAAAGGTTCTCAGGTGATGCTTCGCTTGGAGAGCAAATTTATGTTACACCAACTTGATGGTTTCTTGTATTTGTTGCAGTGATCTGGATAAATTTTACATTTTTCACAAAGAAGTAAAGTTAGAATATAAAACAATTTTGAAGATGACTGAAGATATTGTTATTTTGGAATTAGTCCATAGGGTGGTGGTTTGCTTTTTTGAGGTAAATATTGGTAAAGCTATGATTATGTACGTCATTAATAATTCAGTTTTTAATTTTTTTTTTTTTTTGCTTTGTTGTAAATTTAAGTAATTTGTCGTGCTTCATATTTTCAAAAATAAGTGATTCGAAGTACTTAGAAATCTCCTATTGCAGAGATATGGTAACTGATCAGCATGATACAATTCCAGCTTCCATTAGACAAATTTTCTTCAAATTTGGAAGAAAATTAAGTTGTACTTACATATTGGTAGTGACAGCGGGTGACATTTTAGAGGGAAGCTAAATCGCAGTTCGCAGAACCCCCTAGAATCAATTTTTCTGGTATAATGCTTCAAAAATAAGTAATATGTGCGATTAGTATAACAGTTTGAATGAAAATCGTTATAGCCGTGTTTGAGAAAAGCCACTGAAAGAAAAAACTAAACTAAATAAAGTTGAACCTTATTGATTTTGAGCGAAACCCTTGTACAGATCTGGTATTACTATAACGATTATCAGTGTTAATAAAATTTGCTAATTGAAATTTGAGCTTAGGAAAAAGAGAAATTCATTGTTTTTCATACTACATTCTTTTCTTCTTTCAGACTTTCTGGTTACAAGGAGGTGCTAATGGACGAATTGGAGGAGCATCACCTGGGAAAAGTGTAATGGGACTTAGAGTAGTAAAATGCGATTCCGTAGATCGATTAGAAAATAATGGTGAGACGGACGACAATGGATGGGTGTTGGTACAACCAGGAACCGATCTTGGTCTGGCAGCATCATTTTTAAGAGCTGCTGTGAAGAATTTTGTATTAGCCTTATTTATACCTACTAGTCTAGCATTTTTTTACTTTGCACATGGACGTACTGGCTATGATGTGGTATGCTCAACAATAGTTGTACAAGAACCTCTCCGGCAACCTACCCGCCCAGTACAAGCACAAATGTAATATAAATTTTATTCAACGTTGTTATAAACATAGTAATTGTTTCCTGGAATTTGTAAATATTGTATGCGGTAAAAATAAAATATTATATCCTAACAAGATATAGCATATTGGGTGATGTAAGTAAAAGCGTTATTATCCTTCTATGTACTCATGAGTATTATATAATAATAAACATTGGAGCTTGAGTATTTATTAATTCAAATGTATGCTTACACTTAATATTAGGGAAAGTAATTAACTTCTTTCTTCTTCTGGCGGGCTTTACGAAATAAACAGTTCCAATTTCTGGTGTAGAAAATTATTCCAATATCCATATAAATTTTTTTTTTTTACATATTACTGGAGAACATAATATATATAATTAAGTACTCAATTACAAAAAGTAGATTATTAATTAAATAATCAGCACAATACAAAATGTATTTAAAAAAAATAAACGAAAATTATTGGGAAAAGTTATTATCTGGTTATTATGGCAAAAGATACCTGAAGAGAGATCAGAGATTTTCTCTTCCTTCTGCTCACTGTCTGTTGATGGGCACTGAGAATGCTCCGGATGCAAATGACCATAAAGACACATTTTAAATTAAAAAAATAAAAGGTTTTTAAGCTCATTTAGAGAATCTAATCGATAGTTTATTTTTATCAAAGAATAAATATATTTTTGCGCGACATATGTTTTTTCATTCTTAGTGTTCCCAATTTCCAAAGGCAATTTATTAAATAAAATAAAACATGATAAAAAATGATTTCATTTATAAATAAATATAATACAAAGCAGTTACAAAATGAAAAATACGAGAATTCAGAAAAATTCCCTTATTTTAACGATGATAAAGTACACTGATGCTTGCATATATAAGGGTTCAATTCCTTTGTTTTAAATTTTATCATACAATAGCAGAAATGAACTTCCGATAAACAAAAATAAAATTAACATGGAATATATTCGTAGATCCATTTTCAACTTACTCCATAACCAGGGACCTGAACAAAAATAATTTAGTCATAATTTTGATTTATACTTTTAGGAAATAACCATTTTTCTACTAAATATAGGTGTTATTTATAAACAAATATTCACCTGATGATGAAGGGCAATAAATAAGAATTAAAAATACTGATTACTACACCTGAAATTAGGTATTTTTTTTGTTCAGGTTTAAAATTTGGCCGGAACATAAATTTTTTTGCACAACCCTGAAGTAATTATAACAAGTGATGTCCAGACAATTTGTATAAATATGAAGATTTTTAAGATTCAGTGCAGACGTCTAGTTAAAAAAAAAAAAAAGCCGAGTTCTGGCTCTAAAGAATAAAGCAGTCTCCTAGGATTTCTTGGTGAAAAACTCTAAGTTTTCCCTGCAGTATGAGAAGTTCTCTCTTCCTAAGAAGGCCATTAAAGTTTTGGCGCTTACTTTTGGGCAAGAAAGGCTGGATACTGTAAACTGTACTGTTGGGAAACTGTAAAATTGCCACACAATTCAGGAATGAAAGAATTTTTCCGCTATAAGGAAATAAATGGATGAAGATAGAAAGGCACAGTTCAATAAATATGACCAACACGATGAACCGAACTCCCAGATAAAAAGCTTCTAAAGACATAGAGATTTGTATCATTAATACTTTCTATACTTGGGTCTACTTTAATTGTATGTTAGATGTTTGTAGAGGAAGTTCTATAAAGCCAAATACGACATGAGAGATCTATTGGCAACCTGATGTTTGTATAAAGTATAAACCGCAAATTGACAAACTCATATTTAAGTAAATACAAATTAAGTCTCTCACATTGCGAAAGAAATGCTAGGCCTATTTCTGAGCAACTAAAGAACTTATAATGCAGCTTTAAATGAATCACGTTCTCGCTGCAGCTCCTTCGCAAGATTTACAACTACAGGATGAGAAAATTTATCTATAGTAGTTTCTATAAATTCCTGCAGCCGACCAGGACAGCATTCTTTTTTTTCATATTCAAAAGCTTGCAATGCCATATCAAACAAATCCAGTTCTTTCACAATTTTAGCTTCAGCAGTACTTTCTTCTTCATATTCCTGTAAACACAACAATATTATATACATATTTACTTTGTAAACATATTTATGAAAAGAAAAAAAAAATTAGGCAAAGTACTTACCATGAATAGATCATAGATATATTTGCCACTTTTTCCTATTAACTTAGATATTGTGAGCATTGCTTCTTTTTCCATTTTATGTTTTTCTTCTTTAGAAACACCACAATGTGGTGTTATGTCACCTATAATACTTTCTGCTAAATCATGAACTAAGGCCATTTCCATACTCCTGGAACAAAATTTATATGATCAAGCACTCTGCAGTAATAGCTAGAGAGAACTCTGGAATAATCATTATTCAATTGCGACTATAGATTCATTCCTCTATGTGTAATCGAATCCGGAAGCTTAATTTCTAAAACTCCACAATGAATTCCGCAAAAACGGTAAGGCACAGATATCTCCTTCTTCCCTAGAACGCGGAACAAAATGTCCACAATAGCAATCTACTCTAAAGAGAATCCTTCAACTAATGGCAGTAACTATGGCGGTCATCGTCAACAAAGCCACAAACATTCTCACTTCAACTGAGCCACAGTGAACCGTTGTCAGACCATCCACCATTCTAATGGAACATAGTTCTCTCTCAGTTGGTCTTTCGAAAGGCATTAAAATTCCCTTTGATACAGCACCGCCTGCCTTTGTTCTGGCAGTTTATTCCTGAGTAGCTAAAGGTTTTCACGTTTTAATGGATGACTTAATCAAGCAACTAAAGATGTCCACAATAATTCAGAACCTATGAAGGCACTGTACCATCTCGCATCAAATCGTACGCCATTTTTTCCCTATTATCTTGGGTTGCTTATCCAGCAATTCCAACTAATGTCGGAATGTTCTGAACTACTGCTTTTAGCCCGCCTAGATGATTCGTACCAGTTCAGAATCAATAGGGAATGCATTAAGTGTTTTTGGAGTTGCCTTCCTATCAGAGAAATTAACGACTTTAAGATTCATCAACCTGTTGAAAGTGCTACATAAATTCATAGCCGCAATTTCCCATGGATAATTCTGGCATATCTTCTTAGGCTTATTGAGTTTCTAAAACCACTCGCAAACCTTTTTTATTATGAGTTTTGCAAACAATGTTTGCATATTCAACCACGACAGCACATGCAAGGACGTAAACGATGTAAATCAATCTTTACGATCTAATACTTAACTATACTGTATATAAATAAATAGAAAATAAATGTACATAATTCCTTACTTGACCCTATTAATTTCTGGATCATTTAAGATAAAAGTCATCATTGCCATTCGATACATGTGCCCCGCAACAGTTTCTGGCTCTTTAATATTTTTTAACAACCATCCCTTTCTTGGTAGATGCTAAAAGGAAATATAAACATTAGTTCCTCCTATCAAGAATTCTTTAATCAGTGAAACAAACTATTTTCAAAAACTTTACCTTTAATTTTCCGACAAGCTCTAGAAACTGCATATACCTAATATTTTGTTCTTCAACCATACCTTCAATTACTTTATTTTCAAAGCTATTTTAACTATAGTGTTTAATTACCCAGACTATGTTGGTGAGGTTTCTGTTGGATAACAGTTTCAACTTTTAACCTGAACTGTAGTACCAACGTTTCCACCAGGAAAGATAATGATTAGGTAAATAATATTGGTACAATAACAACACTTTTGGAGAAATAGTTTTGTAACGATACCTCCTCCCAAAAAAAATTGGAATTTTTTTTTATAATAAAAGTAATTTAAAAATTCATGGGGGCAATCGTTATATTGAGTTTAATCTCAGTGTGAATGAATTGCTAGTTAATCAGAAAAAAAGACAGTATTAAACACTTACATCCTATATGAATCTCTTATTAGATTATTCATAATTTTAAATATCAAATATTCTTCAAAGCTGGAATTGGTTTAATGTTTAGAAGATCAATGTTGTAATAAGTAGATGGTGCATACGTGATTTATTCAGAAAAGGCGCTGCGAGGTGCGAGGTACACCTTGCAGCTCCCCCAGTACCACTAAAAACAATTTTTCCACAAAAATAAAGTATCAACGGAATATGGGCCTTTTGTGCTTGATCTATGTGCAAGTATAAAGAAAATCATTGGGGCCATTTTTGAGAAATTGTAAAAAAAAATGCCTGAAAGCACTTCTGGATACCGATTTTATTCAAATTTGGATTTTTTACTAAATATATATTCCCTTTAGATTGAAATAGTAAAATCGTTCACTAGATTAAAATTGTTATTTATTTTGTGATTTTGTATTTTTTGAAATGGCACTTTAGAGAAAATATCTGATACTCTGTCTGTCTTTGCATGTTTCTTTTTACTTTTTCTTAATGCCAGTAAGGCAAGTATTGCAATCTGTTAATTTTCCATGTCGAGATTTCATCGGAAATACCTACAGTTTTTTTAAGTCTCCGAATATGAAAAAGGGTTTTTAGAAATTGGTCTTATACATATATATGTGTCACCATAAACAAAAATGTCACCTAAAATATATTTCTGAGAAAATTAAATTTCGAAATTTGACATAGTTCAATAATTTCTCTTACAGCTAAGAATAAAAAATGGAGAACAAACCATGTTTAGTATAAAATAATTTTTACTTTCTCTCGCTGCTCAACGTCTTACTGCTTACTGCGTGTCGAATATCCTGATTTACCTAAGCAAAAATATATTGAGCTTTCTTTCTATGAATATTCTTCGTTTTTGGAACCCTATGTAGCATCTCTCGCTCACTCTCTCACACAAAAAATGAATAAGCAATCATTGAAAACTCAATTTTGTAAAGTTGACAGGAATATACTTCCTGAGAAGAGGAAGTAAAAAGTATATCAACCTTCTACTGGATATCAACCTTAAATTTCGATTCATGATATTATATATTCGCCCATCTGAAAAATATATCGAAAATATAAAATATAATGTATTTTTCATACTCGGAGACAATACAGAATAGAATAGAATATAACTACAAATTTAATAAAAATTCGTATGAAAAAAAATTCCCATTAGATTCTGGAAAGCCATATGTCAGGTAGAAAAAATTGAGGACAGAAACATCACTATGGTAATTTACAAGAAGTGCAGTTCAGAATCGCCAAAAGATATAATAGGTCAAATAATCATAGAAATAGCAATTAATTTGGAGAATACTGCAAGTGGATCTAGGGTTGATTCAAGGGAATGAATATGTCGATATCCGTCGATATGAGAAAATTCCGGCAGCTGGCTTGGGAGATTTTAATAATGCTTTGAAGAGTCGGTATTTAAAATTACGGAAGGACCTATATGAAAAGATGGGCAAATATTATTCATACAGTCTGAATCCCTTGTAAACTTTGGTTTGAAGTATTAAATGGAGAAAAATATTTTTATACCACGATAATGCGGTTGAGATTTCACTATAATCTCACTAAACCGCACGTTTATAAAATACATATCGTAAATGTCCTAAATGCGATGGCGGTAGCGGGAAGGAAGGTGATGTCAATCATTATTTACTCTTTAGCTGCAGCAAAGCAAAGCAAAAGTAAAAAGCCAGTACCTAAAAGTTTTTAACCGTACTGTCCGAGTATGTACGATTTCTCTATAGCACTAAAAGTACATTGGCAATAATAAGAAAGAAAGTGCTAGTTTGCTTGTATAATTTCATGAAAGGGAATAAAATAAAAATATACCTAGCATTAGGATTTATCTTTCTGTAACTTCAGTTAGAGTACACAAACTTATACATTTATAGTATCAAAACAACATAACATTAACACAGGCGTTAACGAAAATATTGTTTCAGGGATTTACTCGGTATAAAGATTAAGAACAAGAGCCAAAACTCTCAAGATTCCCTTTTCTCGGCAAGATTATACGAAGATGGACGGGAGAGGGTGGAGAAACTTAATAAAGATCTTGTTAAATCTGAGAAGCCATGGCTGGGTTTTTCTACAAATATATTGGCATTTGAGGCATCTGGAAGCTAGGCGTAGTTTGCAATGCCAATATGTTGGTTTTTCCATCCCTTAAAAACAAAACAACCAAACTGTCCGAGTCGACAAAAAATACAAAAACCACAAATAAATAAATGACAATTGCACTATCAGAAAGTCGAATGAGTGCTTCAGAGCAGATTTTTTTTTTCAAGAATAGCAAATTTTGTCAAACCTCAGATTCTTTATGCAGCTGATAAAATAATCATAAAGTGTAATTATAACTGATCAAAACATGTGATGAAACATAAAAAAAATGGTGCCAAGTACGTCGGTATGTATGTTTTTTTAATTAATAGAAGTGTAAAGAACTTAATTAATAACTTACCGAAAAAAAAAAAGCATAAAAATCTAATAGTGTAAAATAGAATATGTTTCGGTTCAACTTGATATATTTACAACAGGGTGATGCGCAATGATCTTTATAAAAGATAATCACTATTTGTTCTCGCATATTTATGATTTAATTTATTCAAATGCGAACAAAACCAAAGAAAAAGAGCATACTGGAATTTCTTAAATAATCATTACATTAATAAAACAAAATGTATCAAGGTAATATAACTTAGTGCACATTTTTTTTTTTTAATCATTCAACAAAGTGAAATATAATTAATTTAAATTGATTAGCACTAGAAATCATGGATACAGAAAGTAGTGATTACTATGGTTGGTTCGGATTCCATCCTCCAGGCATTCAATTTTTAAATACAATAAAATGGGCCTTGTTTTTCATTTCTATGGGAGCATTAATTCAAGGTAAATTAAATATAATCTAAATAATGATCCCCTGAATAAGTGCTTTATCAGTACTATTCGCTATTCCATAGAACAGTGTGTGCTGGGTGGTTTGGTTTGATATAAGTGAACGGAATAACGTAGAAGGAAATTAAGGTCACTCTACAGCCATTCGCCTGCAGGTGGAAGGGAGATATTAGCTCCTTCTCTACTATTTTACAACCAATCATAGCCTTTCTTGCCAGTGTAGGTCTAAAACTCAAACCAACAGCATCCTACCATCCATCCGATCAGTGGTTGGATGTAAAGCAAGCCTGAAAAAATTGGCATTACTTTACTATTTTTATTTGACTTACTATCCTATCCTAGTATGGCCTAAGTGCCAGTTAATACTAAACTAAAGATATGGTATCAACCCGAAGAGACCCTAGTATTATGCACTATTAGATATGTCAACAATGCTTGAAATATTATAACAATTTCTATTTTGTTCCGGATAAGATTCCACTTGTTCAACTATAGTAACATTTATTTTCACATCTCTTCCTTCAGGACAAACATATCTCCATAGTGCAATTCATTACAAGTGAAAACGTGCAAAATATATTTGCAATATAAGAATATCTTGCTAAAACTCATAACAGCTGAGTCCTTCTAAATAAGTAAAAATAAAATTTGAAGTGAAACACATATGACTTCTCTTGCTGCAATTCTAATAATTCTAAAAGTTGTAATTTTTATTTATTGTTTAGTTTTAAATATTATATAAGTGGAACACTTAATAAGAACTAAAATGATCGATTAGAATTAAGTCTAATGTTGCAGCTCCCATACTTTCACCAGTTTCTCCATCACAGGTCTTCAAGATCAGTACAACACAGCTGAAAAAAAATCTTTTAAACAAAAAATGGCTGGCAAAAGGGGACTTAAATGGATGGATTTTGATAGAGAAACTCATGTCGGGTTCACCATGATTCCTAAACGAAATATCAAGTTTGAGTTTCCTAAGATTTTTTTTTACTGTTGGGATGTTTTGTTCACATACACATAAAGGAGAGAGACCTTTGCAAAAAAAAGTTATTGTAATCAGAGAACCTCAATTTATGTATTTCCTTGTAAATCCAGAATAAGAGATATTTCGAAAGTTTAACTATTACAATAATTCCTCTTACAACATTGAGATAAAGTAAATGTTACTTTTTGCTAAGATGTAATCGAAATAAAAAAAACCCTACGGCGCAACAGCCCATGAAGGGCCAAGGCATGCCAGACGGCGATTTGAATAAGGAGGTGTGTGGTAAACACGCTACCTAGGTCGCTACAAACTGTAGCTTTCCACTTTTTATCACGATGCTGGGTCAACACCGACTTTGCCCTCACGGGAATAACGGGAAAATAACATTTACGAATTTGTAAATTAAAGAATCTCTGGCTTTATTTTGTTCGTGTGTGTTTGGTCGTATTATATGAAATAATTCTTAATAATTAATTGACATTTCTTCCAACCAGGACTTGCCGTGAATGGTCTTTTACATTATTTCATTCCAATGATAGAGCGCCATTTTCAATTAAGTTCAACCAAAGCTGGTTTTATGTCCGGAGCCTATGACCTTGCATCTTTACTTTGTTTAATACCTGTAACATATTATGGTGGACAAAAATCTGCAAAGAAACCGCTTTACCTTGGAACTGGTGTACTTATAATGGGTGCCGGTTCTTTTATTTTTGCATTACCAGCATTTTTTGCTGGAGAATACAGTTATAATGATGTAAATATACTTTGTGTTGAAGTAATCAAGACGGTTTATGAGGTATGTATAGAAATATATTGTAGTAAATACTTGTGGCTATATTTAAGTTAAGCAATTTATTCAAGTTTAAAACATTTACTTTTCATGGAGCCAGCAATAACCCATTATTTTAACTTAATTTTGAAGCAAATATAATATATTTATTGTTCTATCATTTTAACGTTTCTTTTGTTAATGTTCATAATAACGTTTATATGGGGCTACTACAATGATTTCTTTCATTTATTTTCTTTTAAATTAGGAAATCAAAAGAAATTATACATTCCATTATATTCTACTTGTCACTGGAAATTTTTTACATGGCGTTGGTGCCAGCCCTTTATTTACACTTGGAGTTATTTATATTGATGAAAATGCTCCTCGAAATAGATCGTCAGTTTATTTAGGTGAATATATTAATTATTCAGTAAAGGTGAATATGGTTGGTCAACTTTTTCTCATGATAATTTATTTTCAGGAATTTATTATATGATGGCAATAGTAGGACCTTCTTTGGGTTATCTTGTGGGAGGACATCTGGCAAATCTTTATGTTGACTTTCCTATTAAAAAAACTGGAAGGTAGTTCTCAGTAAACTAAATATATGTTGCTGAATATAAAATATTAATTTTGTTGCTGAACTTAGGAACTAGAAGAGTATTATTATTGATAGGTATTATGGCAATGCTGGATAACATCTGAGATTTTATCCGTTGTAGCATGCTTATTTTTCTTGTTCCTGGCCGGTTTCGGATTCTCATCCACCGACAAAGTGAGGCTTTCAATTCGTGTAGAGAATTGACTTCACCGCATTCAAGAAGAAGAGATAGAGGAGAGAGGTTAGAATCCGAAACCGGTCAGGAACAAGAACAATACCGGAGTTATTATTATTATTAAGGTAGGATACAATTCCAGAGTATTATTATTATTCATATGGATAGGGACCAAACCCCTTCTGGACACTAATAGCTACCCCAAAGAAAAATAACAAATCAGGTCTCAAATAAAAATCCAGTCCCGAGTCTAGAGCCACCTAAGATTCACAATAGTCCAATAAATCGGACCATAATCCTTAAGGGAATCAAACTCCAGCCCCGACCAAGGATCCTGAACCTAAAGGCGCGTTTACACGAGTCATTTGATTGATTCAGTTTGGTAGAAACACTAATCATTTCAATTGAACTGTTTACACAGTTCAATAAAGTTGAACCAATCAGCGAAAAAAAAATGGCGCTGACTCAGAGACTGTGCGAATTGAATGTGTTGGCTTTCTAAAAGCAGATTTTTTTAAAGCTCTAGAACTTATTAGTGCTTGTTTTTCTTTCTCTTTTTTTTAAATGACTCTCATGAGAAAAAAGTTGAGGCTAGATGTCGTGCGTGTCTGTAGATGTAGCTTGTATTACTGAGACTATCACTGATTACATCAGAAAGTGTTAGAAAAAAAATAAAACAGAAAATAGCGAAGTTGATAGGTTAGAGAATCGATTCACAGGCGAAATTTAATAGGTGCATCAATAAGCTTGTTGAAGGAATGGGAAACAGAAGACCTTGACACCTTCAAAAATCATTTGAGGATGTTCGTAGAGCAATCTTATCACCTCTCTCTAGTGGCACCAAAAATTCAAAATTAAGACACAAAAAGTGGCACGTTAAAAAAATATTTCCCTATCTTAAAATAGACCGCAGTTATACAACAATCCATGTAACCATGTCTGGAAACTGAGGTAGTTATCAGGTATCACACCTGACCTAACGTTAACAAATCTTCCATAGAAGGAATGATCAAAGACAAAAGTCTTAATATTCTACCTGTTTTAGGAACCTCTAAAAACATCTCGCGACGAATGGTAGAATAACCATACTGCTTTCTCTGCCAAAAACCTAGCTGGCTAATTCTATAGCAGGCTTTCATTGCCGGTTTTTCACCTTTACAAAGAGGTGGAATCCCCAACAAAGTCTCCATTGCAGCAGTTAGAATAGAATCGGGGGGGGGGGGCGAGGTCTATTGTGGATCCTCTTAAGTTACAGAACAGCCCCCAGCTTTGCCCTCCTAATCAATCCTAGCAAAGCTGAGAGCGGCTCCGTCATGAAGCTTTCAGCAGTTGGCACATTCCGGATCGTACCATCACCGCCAGAAACTTAAACTAAGTAAATAATATATACTTACAAAGGTATAAACATTACAGCCTTTTCCATTATGATTTTCATGAAAATGATTTAATGAATTTTTTCGGTATTTAATTTAAATTTAAATTTGCTGCCTACAGCGGGTCAAAAATTTAATTTCGAGGAGGGTATTATACTGTCTTGATAATAATTTACTAATCTATTAGGCTGTGTCCTAAGTGTAGAGAGGAGGTAACCTTTGCTTTTTACCCTCTATCCGACAATCGCTGCCTAACACTCGTTGGAGAAAGTCGTAGTGCGGAAGTAACTCTGTCTATACAATTTATACCAGCTCGGTTGTCCTTAATTGTGAAAACCCAAGTTTGTTACTTCTGCTTTTCCTGGGTAGTGTTATTTTTTTTTTGAGGGTTCTGTATTGCTACCATTTTTTTTATCTATTGTACCCCCTCTGGTGCCGAAGATGAGCTAGCTCATCTACAGCACCCCCTCCAGATTGAGCTCCCTAAGGAATCTCAAAATCCTGGAAGGTTCTGGGGTAGGTATTTCCTCCTCCCCTATCTGGTAACGCCCAGACTACTAAATCTTCTTTGATTGACGGCATCACAGTCTGTGAGGAGATGTATCGGAGTTTCCTCCATCTCTCCACTGAATGTGCATGTGCCATCACCTTCTAGGCCAAGCTTTCTCAGGTGTCGCCTGAGTCTGCAATGCCCCGTAAGGAATCCCGTAAGAATACGGATCCTGTTTTTACTCAGACTGATGCAGGCTTTCGACCTTTCCTGGTTATAACCACCCAGACAGACCTTGGCCTGTCTCAGTCCCGGGGATGGTGTTCCAGAGATGAGCTCTTTTCGCCACCTACTCCTTCTTGATTTCTTCTAAGAGTACTTGGTCACTAACTCCACAAAAGGGTTCCGGTCCAATGAGAGGAGATACAGCGCCTTTTTTTGCCAGGGTGTCGGCTGCCTCATTACCTTCCACGCCGACATGTCCCGGGTAACTTTATTTCTTCTGCCTAGGTCATTAAGCTTACCTAGGCATTCCCATACCATTTTGGAACTGATAACATAAGAACTCAGCTTTAATGGCCGCCTGACTCTCGGATAGAATAACTATCTCCTGATTCCGATATCCTCTGTCAAGGTTCAACTGAACGCCCCTTCCAATAGCGTGAATTTCCGCCTGGAAGATACTAGGAAACCTACCCATGGGTTCCGAGCGTTTGGTTCTAGGCCCAAACACTCCTGCCCCGGTTTCTTCGAGGGTCTTAGACCTATCTGTATACCACTTAGTGGCATTCTTGCTATTACCAGGCAGGGCGGATCCTTCGCTTCACTCCCTTTTCGTACTTAGCTTCGTAGAAAAATTCCTAACAAAACTATATTTCATACTATCTCTAGGAAGGTTCTAGGGGAGGGAACCGACAGAAGGAAACGTCTGCTCTCTAGAGCTTAGCCCATATCCCCCCATGCCCTCCCTAGAGATTCTGAGGAGGGCTCCCTTCGCCACCCTTTCTACCACTAGGTGGAGCAGTGTGAGATTGAGAATTACCTCAATCCCGGCCGTGGGACACGTCCTCGTTGCTCCCGTCGTGCATAGGCACGCAAGGCGCTGTACTTTGTCAAGAATCTTCTTGACATTCTCGAACTTTGTTCTGCTATACCACGCTACTGCGCCGTAGATGATGATAGATCTCACCATCATGGTGTACATCCAGATAAGAATGCGAGGACGGCATCCCCAATACTGCCCACCACCCTCTTACACACCATGAGAGCGCGAGTAGCCTTACTGGCAGTAATTCAACATGCCTATTCCATTGGATCTTACTATCAAGAGTTACTCCAAGATATTTAACCTCCTTCTTTCTCTCTAAGTCGACTCCAGCTAACTGGATGCTTTTCAGATGTAGAAGAGTTCTGCGCTTTGTAAAAGGGACTACCGTGGTTTTCGTTGGGTTAATTCCCAATCCCACAGAAAGGCACCATCTATTGGTGATATCTAAACCCCTTTGTAATATTTCGCTTAGGGTTTTTTCGAACTTACCTCCAGCAATTATGACAATATCGTCGGCATAACCCTGACAGGAGATATCGAGATCTGTCAATTTGCAGAGGAGTTCGTCTACTACTAGGCTCTATATGAGGGGGTGATAACCCCCCTCCCTTGGGGACAGCCTCTAGTCGTACTAACTCTAATGGTTCGTTGTCCCACAGTTGTCTCCACTGTTCTGTGGGCAACATCTCACCTCGCCATGGTGCCGTCCACTCCCCTTTTAATCAGAGCTCTATTGACAGCCTCTTGTCAAAGGCGCCCACTATGTCAAGAAAGACGCAAATGGCCGTTTCCTTAACATCCAGAGATTCCTGGATCGCACTCGTCAGCTCATACAGAGCGGTGTCCGTTGATCTTCCCGCTCGGCATGCATGCTGTCGCGGGCGCAAAGCCACCCATATCTCTGTTCTGATATAATTATCCACGGCCTTTTCCATTGCCTTAAGAAGAAAAGATGTAAGGCAAATAGGCCTGAAGGATTTAGGTAAGGTGAAGTCCCTATTCCCGGTTTTCGGGATGAACATCACCCTCGCCCTCTTCCTTGGCCTCGGTATATTCCCGAGTGCCAGACTACTTCGAGTTACCCGAACCAGGTGTGGGAGGATCCCCGCCATGCCCCTCTGCAGAAGGGCAGGAAAGACCCCATCCACTCCTGGTGACTTGTATGGCAGAAAGGAGCTGAGTGCCCATTCCAGCCTGGGTAGTGTTAATAAACCGGTCTTTTTTTCGTGTAAGGGCTTCGGTTCTCTCAGGCCTGCATAGGTTTTTTGTGAAATCACATGTTGTTACTTCCGATTGGTTTGCTGCCGTGCAGCTTCTGGATCTTCCAACACTGGCAACCAGCATTCTGCGTTTCAAGGTATGCGCCATTCCTTTGGCTTACTGAAAGTGATAATAAATAATATTTGCTACCCATTTTTAAATTTAATTTATATATTCATTTTTCCCATGGAATTTTTAATATTTCAATTTCACATTTGCTCAACTATTCTATTGCATTATATTGCAATATTTGTGCTGTTTTTTTATTAAACAGAGCCCACCCGCGATATCTCACATCAATATATTTTTTATTTTTCCTGTATTTACTATACAAAGTTAATCTGTTCTGTATCGCTTAAAAATTTCGTTTAATTTCTACCATTTCTAAATGTTTTTCTGTCAACAACAACCTATCTATCAACAACTTAATGTTATATTGTTCTTTTAAATTAAATAAACTTAATATCCAGATCACTCATTACTCAGTTCTAGGCCTAATTATTACTCTAATTCCGTTTCACTCATTTTCAATTCTAGATACTACTATATAAGACCTAATAATCCAAGTTGGGTTGGCTGTTGGTGGCTTGGGTTTTTGTGTTGTGCTGCAGCGTCATTTATTTTTGCTATACCAATACTTGGATATCCTAGAAGTTTAAAAGGTAGTGTATCAATAAATTTTTGTAATAATTGTATTATTTTATATTTAGTTCTATTTTTGGGATAGGCAGAACTTAAATTAAAAGTATTTTTAATAAAAGTAGTATATTAACTTGTAAGTAACATGACTCATACTGCGTACATTATTGTCCTATGAGCAATAGTGAGCAACGATGGCTACTGAACGAAGATTATAAAACTTGGTAACAAAAAGACATCTATCACCACATACCGGGATAAGTGTAACCTTCCATTATGTGTTGCCACTGCTACAGTATTTTATCGTATTTCTATTGGTCAAATTTTCTGTAGTCATTTTATGTAAAAAAATTGTTATATGTACAGAGGTCCATTTTCGATCAATTAAAGAACTTTAACAGTTCAAGCATTTATATCTATTCTCCAATGAAAAAAACAAAACAAACTTGTCAGCAATTATTTAAACCCAAAATACATACTGACATCTGTAAACAATAATTTAGTATTAGTGGAGAATTTAGAGGAAAATGCAGCTAAATATGCTGATATTATCTTTATTTATGGATTCTGCGATGGTAATGCTCTTCATGCATCAAGAGAATACTGAGGAGATTTACGAATAGACGTCAACCTTCCCATAAGGGAAGGTTTCCAAACATTCTGTATCATCGCTCCCCTTCTTGTTCATAATAAATTGTGCTCCCTGCATTTTTTTAACACTTTAATATTATAAATACTATTTCTTATATTACAATTAATTTAAAGGACCACAAAACAATGTTCTACATTTTGTAATGTTATTAATAGAAAAATATAGTCTTTATAGTGAGTGTAATTAGTATAATAGGCAAATTTAAAATAATCTTAAAGAATGCAACAAAACAAAAAAATTCACAAACAGTCTTTATTTATAAATAATCCTTACAACTCATTTAATGGATTTCAAAACACTATTATAAATTCTGCATGTTCTTAACGGAAAAATGAAATAGTTATTATGATATAATATCAAACACATTTAAATTAATCTTTAACAAATACAAAAAGCAATAAATATTCAATAAACATAATACTGTTTTAATGTGATGGGTGGTCTTGTTTACTCCACACATCTTTTCATCCAAGGTATGACTTAAAAAAGTTGTTTGACCTTAAAAATGATATTTCTAATAATAGCTGCGCGCTCCCCTAGAGGGAGCGCCTCACAGTTTGGAAAACGTGCCATAGGGTATTCGGCCTTACATTGCATAGGCTTCAAGAGTCAGGAACGATTGCTGTACATATAACAATGGTGGTAGTCACCCGGGAGCGCGCTGTCACAGATTTTCGCAATGAAGAAAATGTGATCAACACAGTTTTGGACAACCCCACAATAAGTACTACACACATTGCAAGGCACTTTCACCGAACTTTCTATAGCGGACACACACCGGGAAGAACTGCATCTCTTTCATATCCATCGATTTCAGGCTTTACAATCAGATTATAGCTAACGTGTGGAGTTTTGCTACATATGGTAACCGAAGATCTAGATTTTTTTGCCTGGTGTTCTATGGATTGACGAGGCTCAATTGCCGATAGATGGTATCATTATCTACCATAAGTATTATCTATAGTTTTTACAAAATCCATATGCCGTGCAACAGTCGCGATTTCAACATCGCTTTGGTGCACACCAAACACCTGGGCTGGCATTTTCAGTACTCACTTACTTTGAATAGAAGTCTTGAATAGAATAAATTTTAAAGGATATGTTAGAAGATACTGCATTCCAGATGGGACCTTCAAATATGGTACTAACACAATGGTGCCCTAGCAGCAATGGAAGGCAGGTAACTGAGTGGTTAAATGGACATTATGGTGATAGGTGGATAGGTCGTCGAGGCCCTGTCGCTTGGCCTCCAAGTTCATCCAAATCTTTCTCTTTAATTTTTATCTTTAGGGTCACCTAAAACTACTCATATACACTGTTGAAGTAAACACAGGTGAACATAACTCGAAAGAATAATGGATGCTGCCAATCAAATTCGCAACAATATGGTACTTGTTTATGATTCTTATGAGTCGCAGGTGTCAAGCTTGCATTCGATCTCAAGGAGCACATTTTGAGCAATTTTGTTGTGATCCATTAATTTTGCTGTTATAAAAATTAGCAATTGCTGATTTTGTTTTGTTTTGCATTGGTAAATAGATATAAATGTATGTTTTCTAAATAAAACTTTGATCTGTTGTAGTTCTGTAATTGATCGAAATAGGACCTATGCTCACATAATATTTTTTACTTAAATGATTTCCCCAAGTTTCCAAAGTTTTTTTACATTCGTTATACAGTGGCTCAAAGTGAAAATGATACACCAAGTACTAAAATTTTTAAATATGTAATAGAAACTTTCAGAAGATGGTATGTACAGAAAATATTTGTCATAAATGACAAATATTCTGTACGGAATACGACTAAAAAATATATTAATTAGCAAAAGTATTTATTAACTAGAAGGCAAATAAATTGATTTTAACAGAAATATACTCAAAGTGAAAACGATACAGCACCATGTTTACCATGTACATACATATTACGTTGACCTTTGTACACTTTATCCTATTGTTTGACTGTCACTTGTTATTGGTGACTTAGAAAGAGGTATTAAGTTATTTAGAGTGAGTTCAGCTGTGCATTTCAGTGCTTTATTTTTAAATGAGTGCACACACAACTTAAAAGAGCGCGAGCTAATAGTTTCTCATTATCAGAAAGGGAAGTCAATAAGAGAAATTGCTCAAGTGATCCAGAAAAGTGTAGTACAAAACACACATCATAGAACGGTAGAGAAGATATAAAATGATTCCCAAAAAAACTAGAGCAAGTCCCAAAAAAATATTTACGGCTACTGATGAAAGATGGATTTTCAACAAATCAAGAAAAATCCCAGATTAAGTGCCTGAAACTTGCTGGTGAAATTGAAAAATATTTGCATAAGAAAGTCCACTCGGAGACATTAGGTTCGTTCTAAGAAAAAATAAATTTCATGGAAAGGTTGTTAGAAAGACATCTTTCATCAGAATAAAAAATCAAAAAGTCAGAATGCATTTTGCGGAAGAGTACTCAAAAAAAGATTCTACCTTCTGGGATAGAGTTTTATTCACCAACGAATCTAAATTTAACATCTTCGGGTCAGATGGCCATGGTTATGTGTGGAGAAAGCCAGGAGAAGAATTAAAGAAAATAATCTTAGGCTCATTGTGAAACATGGAGGTGGTTGGGGTAATGGTTTGGGGTTGTATGTCAGCAGCTGGAACAGGTAATTTGCACTTCATTGAAAGAATTATGAACAAGCACAAGTACATAGACATTCTGCGTCAAAATTTTGAGGGCAAGTACTGGAAAATTTTGTCTTTTATCAAGACAATGATCCGAAGCACACAGCACATTTAGTCCAAGAATTGTTAACGTTCAATTGTCCTACCATTCTAAAAACACCACCTCAATCACCAGATCTTAACGTGATGGAGAATCTTTTGGTTAAACTAGAGTCAGAAATAAGGAAACACGAAATATCGAATAAAGAAACTCTTCAAAGGGTTTTGCAAGAAGAATTGGATAAAATTTCACCGGACTACACGAAAAAGCTTGTGAATTCCATCCCAAAACATTTTCATGAAGTAATAGCTAACAAAGGCTTAACTATAAAGTATTAGAGAAAAAAAAAATTGCTTTATTTCTTTTTTCATTTAGAAAAAAGAATGTGTATCATTTTCATTTTGACCTCATTTTGCAGTATGTATTTTAATTTGTGGTATATGCTGATATTATAAACTTGTTTGTACTTCTTTGGCTTATTTAAAAGCAATTACAATGCTTGAGTATAATTTATGTAATTGCTACTTTCCCCTGCTTAAATAATAAACATAAATATAAAATTGAAACTGATTTGTTTAAATGTATCATTTTCACTTTGAGCCACTGTAGACCACCCTGTTTATAAAATGATTAATTTATTTTAAACTTCAATTTTACTATTTGCATTCATAAAATTGATGGAGTAGTTAGGCCAATAAAATAAAAATTTCCGATTTGAAGAAAATGTATCTATTTTATAATAGGAAGAGAAAAACTTAGATTTTCATTTTTTTTTTAATGATATAGTCAAAACACAAATTTTAATGCACTTGCATTTTAAAACGAGGATTTTCATGAAACGTAATTTTCATCATATGTTTCTATTAACTTGCATTACAATGGTTCTTTTTCGTTTTTAAGTAACTTGTTCAATTGATGAACATTGTAGAAATTGAATTATTTTATTTATGATTTCAGAACAACCAGAGATGAACATTGTCGTTTCACAAAAAACATCAGAGATTCCGTCATTTAGAGGGTTACCATCTTCAATATCCCGTATACTGAGAAGATTAAAATTTGATTTTATAACATGTGCGGGATTTTGTGAAGGCCTTGTCATTTCTGGAATGGGCTCATTTTTTCCCAAAATATTGGAACAACAAATGGGATGCACAGCACAAACTACAGCTATAGTTCTAGGTAATTTACAAAGTGCAAGTTCTATTCTATTCCAGAGCTCCGGGGCCATTCCCAAGGGAATTAGGTGTAGTTACGCCTCAAATGCCTATTGTGCTCACCGAATACACTTTTACATCAGCCCTTTCCCATTATTGAATAAAGTGTCGGAGCACTTTCGGCCATCTCGCCTGCAGATGGAACAACAAGGATAGGAAGAAGACAAAGGTAAGGATTTATGATTGACTCCTCCAATCCACAGTCGACGATGAAATGATCAAACCAAATGGAATAGGAGGTGAGGTAAACATTTTTTTTTCTGTTTCCTCTTTCTCTTTCGGGAAATGGTTGTGATGTCCCCATGGTTCAAAGAAAAGAATCCCGGGAGTTGTGGATCCATCAGTGAACTGGGTTTAGGAAAGAAACAGATGAAATGATCACTCTACACCATGAGGCTTCACTTCAAGAGATATCTTCGCCAGTATTCCAAATTCATCGCAAGATATCCTTTGCCAAACTTGAAAATTCGTCAAAATTTTCACAAAGAGGATTTGCTGAGAGGCTATTTTGTGATAATGTTTAATAAGAAGTCAAACCCCGTTCCATTAGATCTCTACCTTAGCTCATTTTCCTCCCCCTCTCCAAAGATTCAGTGCATGAACATAATAGGCCTTTGTTGTATGAGCTATTTTTTCGATGTTTCAAAAGGAGTTCAAGTCGTATTATATCAAGCCATTGATTCCAGAGCCATCTCCGCCTCCTTGCCTAAAGATAGAATAAAATGGGATAGGGAAAGAAAAGTAGGTAAAGAATTTTGTTGTAACATCTCCATATTCAAAAGACATCGTACCTGCAAGTAAGTTATGTGAAATAGGATAGGTTCTTTTTTTTTTAAGTGGAAGAAGGTGGTGATATCCAATAGATGAACCCCTGGTGCGAAACTTTTTGGGTTCATCCAAGGGAAATAATAGGCGAGGTGCCCCTCGTGGTACATCCGTTGGTCGCTATTAACGACATCCTGGACAGGAGCAAACCTATTCTAAGCCCCGCAGCGGTGCAAGAGCAAGTAGTTGGTTCTTCATCAAGTTTTAGAAGTTAAATATTCTCTGAGTTATATTATTAAAAAACTAGATTTGTTTTGATTGTGTGTAATAAACACTGCGGTGTTTGTGCCTATTAAACCTTTATTAGGGGTTAGTGACCGATCTCACGTGCTTCCTGGATATCTAACCAAACAAACAATTTCAGTAGCTAGTGCTAGTGGACGGCGCGACTAGAAGAATAGCTTAATAATCAAAGTCATGGTATTGGGAAAAAAACCTTTATTATAATATTATGCACAAACACAAGTGAGAGAAGCAATATACTTATTTCCTTCTTTAAAAATTCACTTGATTAGCTTACATTAATGATTTACAAAATTAATTGTTAATACTTCTCATCTTAACAGCATCTACATTATAATGTAAAATTATGTGGTTATTATATTTATAAGGACAGTCATATGTTTATGACATCTAGTAGGACGCTAGCGCTCCTAAAAGCAAAGACAAACAAATGGTTTTCAATGTATTTACATTTGTAAGTATAGGAACTCCACCTCACAAAGCTGTCTACATTGGCTATGATGTCCATAGAAATGAACTTATCAGGAAATTCCTGATTTTAATCATAGAGTGAAAACATTGCCTGTCAGGAATCCGAATGAATTTTTCTCTTCACACAAAGATGCACAACAGAATAATAATAAAAAAAAGTACATCTTCAAAATATTATAACATGTAATCTTTGTTGTCCTATCCGTGATTTCTGTGAACTTATTTACTATTTAATGCAACCTCCCAAATCTTTCCAGACCAGTCACAATTTAAGAATTTGTAGTTGGAATATGTAAAATATTATTAATAATTATATTGTAAATACTAATGTTTAATTGTTTATCAGCCATTAGATTATTTATTATTAAAATTATGGGGTTCAGTAGACCCCTTAGTCTAATAAACATTGATTAAACTTAACCTGGAAAAATTTAAATGTATGAATTACATGTTTACAAGTAGTTGAATAAAATTGGTATATTTATTATCTTGCCATCGTTTAGAAATCTATTTCAGCAGTCGTCATTGGTAACTGGTGTTTGAAAGGTTTTGGGGGACTTATTAATAGAAAATAAAATAAGTTTTAGAAACTTTAGAACTTTAAAATATTTTAAGGATTTTTCCATTACAAATGGCAACAATGCTCATACAGTTTCCAATAAGTTTAATCTGTCTACATAAAATATGAATCAATAATTATATACAATCTTATTAAATAAACTTATTTATTTTGCAGGAGCATTTGGAGTACCTTCTGCACTTTTTGGTGTAATGATTGGTGGCTGGGTTATTAAGCGTTACCAATTGAAATTGAATAACATGATACTATTTTGTCTAGCTATGATTAGTATGGCCACATTGACATCTTTAGGATTATTTTTATCCTGTGAGCCGGCAAAAATTGCTGGTTTTCACATCCCATATACAACACAATCTACGTAAGATTGGTTTTATTTTATTTATTTATTTTTTTTTTGTATTAATGGGTAATTTATAATGCCCATTCTTTATAATTGAATTGAAAACTTCACAACTTGTGGCTGCACACCCATCAAACAAAACATTATAATTGTGTGTTTTCTATATGGAATAAGTTTTCATCGGCTAAATTGGGATATCAAACTGGCTCTTCCATCTGCGAATTTTTTTCTTGCAGATATCGAATCTAGCAAATCTTTTAATGCTCTGAAATTATATAGATGGTAGAACCATACATAGACAGACTTATCCAGAATGCAAGTTATGTACAGTTTTGTGTGTATATATATATATATAGTATGCGAATTTTAAAAAATATATGGAAGATTAAGAGAAAAATAAAATTACACTTAATACGTAATATTTATGGCACTAACTAAAGCACGCTTTTCTAGACTCCAATAAAATAAATATCTATAATTTTGGATTCAATAGAAATTGAAAAATAATTGAGAAAATTAACAATTTGCAATTTACATAATCTTATGATTATTAATTTATGAAATGGTGTTCCTTCATTTCGCTTATAGAAAAAGATCATTCTTTTATTGAAAGCTTTCCCAGTTAGTTTTGGAATTTTTATATAAAAAGTTGCCTAACAAAGATATTGTTGGTGATGGGGTATATGTTGGATGTGTAATGGAACCAATAATTTGCAAATTTGCCATAGAAAGGTGGACCCAACAGTTCCATTGCTACCGCATCAAAGCGCTAGTACCGCACTACAAGCGCACGTCAACTATGCATTCTACGCTCTTGCCCACTAGCAATCTACCAACAACCAGGAGTTATTTTTTTTTTCCCCCTCGGCGCATCAACTTCTTGGTTATTAGCGCCCACCAAGAGGGGAGTCCGAAATGTTCACGTACTTCAACATATACATTCACATGTTCATATGTTTATGAGGCAAAGTTCAACAACTAGGAGTTATCATCATTTTTCAACAAGCAACTCATAACAGCCAAAGCTACTCCATTCTACAATCACCATGCTACGAATCAACATTCATAATAGCCCTTTGCTCTATAAACTCTCTTCTCCTTTCTGTGATATTGCTAAATATATTATAATTGTGTTTAAGGTCAAGTAATCTGTTCGTGTGATCTCAATTACACTATTTTCACCATAACCTTTCTCAACCAAATCCTACAACCACAGTTCTCTGCATATAGGCAGCTAGACCTAGAATGTGATACATTGCAGTCAGAAAACATTCCAATTAAGAAAGATTCCAATAATATATAATTTTAATTGATATAAATTTAAATAATTATTTGTTATCACATATATAATTAGGGAAGCAGTCTTAATTATAAATAGGTTTAATCATTCTCTATGTCGATTGTGAATTTCCTTCATAATTCTTGCATTCTTACTAATTTCTCTTTTTATGTTTCAGAAATGAGAAATCAATATACAGTGAATGTAACAAAAACTGTCATTGCCATCCGCATCCTTATGATCCTGTTTGTGGTATTGATAATGTTAATTACTTTTCTGCTTGTTTCGCTGGCTGTATATCTTCTACACTAATTAATTATCGAACGGTATTTTGGATTCAGTAATTTCATTTTTTTTTTATTCAAAAATTATAATAAGAATATATTTTCAAATAGATTAGTGATTACTAAAATAAAAGTTAAACTATATAAATTTTTAAGGGGCGCAATCATTAGTTAGCCTTGTTATTAATGCCTAATCAACCTTTGGCATCGCGGTATTGACTTGCAGCAAATTTTTTACCCTCAGGCATGGCAGGTAAAATGTTCTCGCGTTCATACCTGCCCCTTAACCAAATCTGCATAAGCGTAAAGCTTATGTGCTGCCCCAATTTAGATGATATCATGCATCTGTACAATTCATTTATTTTATTTATTTATTTATTTACTACATTGAAGCATTGCAAGCTTATTGTAGGGAGTTGGCTTACAAAATTTAAAAATAAAAGTAAATACATTTTTAATATAATAAAATAAAAGTAATAACGGCAAAAATTTAGATCATCTTGACAACCATTGCAAAACAATTAGCCTTTCATTTTAAATAGCTTATAATAACAGCATTAAGGTTTAGTTTATAAGCGGCATTTACCTTACTTAACAGTTTATGTTATTCATTAATCATGGATGAACGTAACATTAATACATTTGTAATAAAGTTATATATCTTAAAACAATCAAATTTCGACTGAACTGACAGTAAATTAAATAGTTGTTCTTCTTTGCTAATAGTAGATAGAATAGATGGCTGAGGTAAATATTTTACTCTTAAACAGTCATAAATCGGACAAGTAATAAATCAATGAAATAAGTCTTCATTTTCATAAAGATTACAGAGTGCAAAGCTGGTTAGGTTTTATTAAGTAAGCTATTGCTTTATATACAATTTTTATAGAAAAATTACTGCAAGTTCTGATTTGAAATATTATGCTGCTAACATGGAATGGTAGAGAGAATAGTAAATAATTTTGAACAGCCGAAGTATTTAAGGGAATATTTTTATAATAAATACTGTAATTAGAGGAGTACAGCCTGGCTACATCAGAATTGTATAAATTTGCTCCGTAGGTGGACAAAACTGTATTCAAATTTTTACGAATTACATAAGGATCCTGCCTTTCCCATAGATTATTGTAACCAACACTTATAAAAAATTCCTTTATTTGAGTTTCCCAGTTAAACTTAATATTATTAGATGGTGAAGAGTCGAGAACTAATAGCCTATAATAACAAATACGTGGTAGTCTGGAACGGTCCATTTCGAGTATTTTACACAACCACTTTACAGCAAACTTAAAAACAGTGGAGGCCATATGTGGTATACCAGTTTCTAATAATATTATATAGTATGGAGTGGATTTTAATAAATGAAAGAGGCGTTTGTAAAAATTTGTTTGGGCATATTCTAAACGGTCTAAATACCTTAATCCCCAAATTTGTACCGAAAAGAGCAATGTGGAACGGGCAATTGAATTAAATAGTGCTACATTACTTGGCCATGAATTACTCTTGACCTTAGCCAAAATATTATTTACGGTGCCAGCAGCAATATTAAATCTCGAGATTGAATGTTCAGTGGCTGAGAGGAACATAGAGGAAGAGGAAAACTGAACGCCTAAATACACATATTTGTTTATTACCTCAATTTCAGTATTTTCATAGACAAATTTTTCTAAAATAGTTGCACATAAGCGTAAAATGGTATTGAGCTGCAGCTTTTTTTTACCCTCAGGCATGGCAGTTTGTTCTCGCGCTCATACCTGCCCCTTAACCAAATCCTGCATAAGCGTAAAGCTTATGTGCTGCCCCAATTTAGATGATATCATGCATCTGTATAATTAATTAATTGCGGAAGATATTAACAATATAGCAGGTTAATGCTAATCAGATGTAAACTCTTCTGAAAAGCGATAGTCAAATGATAGCACACTATTTGAAAAACTGCCAATGCGATTGTGCATGTAAATGAGTAAATTATTAATGTGTTTATTTAATACCAATTAAGTTATTTAAATGGAAGTTATAAAAATACATAAAATAATATCATTTTATTTTTTCAATCACATATAAATTTATATATAATTCATGTACCGACAAAATGTCGGCGCATGTCGCATGTCCTCACGCGTTGGTCTAGTGGCTAGCACACTCGACTTTCGTGCGAGAATTCAGGGTTAGATTCCCATGAGGGCAAAGTCGGTGTTGACCCAGCATCATGAGAAAAAGTGGGAAGCTACAGTTAGTAGCGTCCTAGGTAGCGAAGGCCCGAACTTAATGGCGTGGAAACTGCGGCGTGCTTACCACACGTCCCCCTATTCTAACGCCGTCTGCAAGCCTTGGTCCTTCATGGGCTGTTGTGCCGTAAGGTTTTTTTTTCTTTTAATATACTCGTATAAACAAATTTGTGGCCTTAAGTGCGTTCAATACTCGACGCGCAATACATGATACGGGGAATAGACGCGATGGAAAGCCGTGAAGCAAATAAGTATAAGCTGATTATTAATTTAATACATAAAATAAACAACACTAGAGAAGAATGTACCACACTTCCCATCGGCTTTTTATTTCTGACCATCGCTATCAGGTTTGCTAGTAACTGTAGCTATCCATTTTTTTTTTCTCATTGTGCTGATACGCGTAGCTCATCTGGCGAGAGCGCTGGCACTCGGAAACTCCTTACTCTTTATTCCTTCTAGTGATTAATGTTTATCTAGAAAAGAAGTGTTGTCTCTAACTCAGAATCGGCAACCGGCTGCCCTCAATGTATTTTTGGCGGCTTATAAAAACTTGATTTTTCTTAACTACTGATTTTTAACTTCTTCGTTGGATTGAAAATTTTTCCCATGCAGAGCCTCTTTAAGGGGTCTAAACAAATGGATGTCCGATGAGGTGAGGATGGGGCTGTGGAAGGATCTCCCACCACACTTTGAGTGATTTGAAACCTGGTTTCTTTGTAGGCGTCCGTAAGTTGTCTTGGAACCCATTTCGCACAAGTTTTCTTGTACTGCAGCTTATTCTGAATAATGTTATGGAAGTTCCAACAGTTATAGAACTTCTTCCCCTATCAGTTCAATAGTAATACACCTGTTGTCCTAAATTACCTCGTTAATGCGAGATTCGAGAGAGGAAGTTGCAACTTCAACCGGTCGTTCACTTCGTTGTTCGCCACAAGCACATACACGGCCACTTTTAAACCGTTCTACCCATTTGTAAACATTCGTACAGTTCGAACAATTATTCCCGTACACTTTCAAAATTCTTTCGTAGATTTCACTACCTTTGATACCCTTTGCGGCTAAAAATCTAATCACTGAGCATTGTACTTCCGAGGTGCAATGCTCGAACAGACTCGCCATTTTAACTGAATAATTTGAGGTTATGCTTATCGAATTGTTGCTTCGTCCTGCTTGCGTGTGTCTGTATTGGTAACTTCCGCGCGCGCCCGCGACGTCCGGCCAGACATCCTGTTTTTTCCCTTTTGAATACTCTCCCGCCAATTCTCTGGCGCCTTCGGATGTTGGTTCCCCTCCACGGCCACCCCCTTTTTCCTGGTTATTCATCTCTTTTCTTCACTTGTGGTTTGGCTCGCTTTACGTGCGTATATGTGTATTTGTTATCATTTACTGCTTCATCATCAAATTTCACCGCCGCCACGGGTGTATTGCATTTACATCACCGGTCTTTCATCTCTGCCTCCAACCAGCTTCCGAGAGGTCTTATTCGCATCAACGAACGCACGCTTCCGTACCGCTTCATTCACCAATTACCTTTCCCCTAACTTCCTTTCTTACACACCCATGCACGAACATATTTTCACATATACACAGCCTCCTTTATACCCTTTTACGCTTCCTAGCGTCTTTCACAAATACTCCGGCTCAACATACGCTTCTCACTCATCATAACCCATCTTCAAGGTAAGCCAACTGAAACTTATTGCCTTGTTAATTTTCATACTTGCATGTTTCCTTCATTAAGCCCCTCTAACGTTTCCGAGTTCACGCCTACGCGTGAACACAAATACTGTCAAACAAGTGATGAGAAACTAAGTTCAAGGATGTCAACTTGACGTATTGAAATTATTGTATTGATTAAACAAATCGTTTCTGAGCTACAGCGATTCGTCTCATTACTTATTGAATGACCTTCTTAGTATGTTAGCCTCTGTGTTGAATTATTCGAATAATGCATGTTCAATATGAAAAATAAATTAAAAATAGTTTCATAGCTATATTTCATTTCCAAACTCTCTTAACACTTCAAACAATTCCCTGATCCATATTTTTCCTTTTCAATATTTTTCCGTCTCGCTGAATACTTCTGAGGCAATACTTCATTCAAGCAATCTTCACCGATATAATGAATTTGTATATTACTATTATTCTATATACCATAATTTGAATTTTATGAAAATTTTTACAATAAATTTAAATGAATTTTCCAGTATTATATGGGATGTAAGTGCGTACTCTCTAATGAGACCAGAGCTTATGATGCTGTACACGATCGTTGTCCTGAGGCATGCCCCCTGTTTTATTTATTCACTATGTTATTATGCTTATATCAAGTGTTTACGTTTTCTGCATGCATCCCTGCGTTAGCTGCAACTCTTAGGTAAGTTTGAATATATTATTCCAAAAATATTGGTACCTGCAATGTATTTATTCCAATATTTTTGGTACCTCAAGTAGATTTACAGCTACTTTCTTTCTCTCTCTTTCTAAATTAACAGGAAATTTAGCATTAGTGTCAAACTTTTGAAGTTAAAGTTTCAAAACTCTTTCTAGGGAAGTTTTTATGAAATGTTTCCCCTAATGATCTAATTTAGGCTGACTTCAGAACAAGACTACCTATTGTAGTGCTAGCAGAAACCACGTTGAAGCATAGAATGTAGAATTTCTTCAGACTATAGCAATAACACTATTATGTCTTCTCTAATCAATCAACACAATACTACTGAGTGCATCTTTAGGAGGTCTGAAGACATAAACTACGTTAGATAACATTTACACTTAAAAAGCGAGAGTCCATCACACTTCCTTACAAGTAGGCCGCTTCCATACAAAATGTTGAACGTCTCCTCTTCTTCTAACAGGAAGTAGCTTTTCTTGGATCTAGGCCGAAAGGCTATACTAAACAAACATTGTTTACCATTTACAGAACAAAATGTAATTTCAGAGAACATAAAACAAATTAATCAGTGATTAATAAGTTATCAGTCTCTTCGAGAAGAGCTTAGAATTAAGGAGGAAGTAAGAGAGCACTGCTCTGGAAAATCCTCCCAGGACTGAGGCCAGCTAAGACCTGCTTGGGTGGTTATAACCAGAAAAGATTTGAAGTGTGCATTAGTTTAAGTAAAATTAGGCTTCGTATGCAGAGGGTTTCGTCAAGGGTATTGTAGACTCAGAGGCATCTGAAGAAGCTGGGCCTAGAACGTGATAGCACCTTCAGATTTTATAGGGAGATGCACTCTTAACACTCCAATACACTTTCTAACGGACTGCGATGCTATCATTCATCGCAGAAGATTTGGAAGCCTGGGTAGTTACCAGGCGTAGAGGAAGATTTACTCTCACTAGAGAACCTGAGGTTTCTCAGAGATCTTAATCTAGAAAGGGTGCTGGTAGGTGAGTAATCTCACACTTGGCACCGGTGGGGTTTTACAGTAGTCCTCTTTTGGCGCAGTGCATTATACCACGAAAATATTAATCATATTTGGAGTAATTATTTTAAAGTATGCGGATGTTGATCTAACTTATAGATCTGAATTGAGGGGCTATGCTAAAACCTGACTGCTTGAAAATACAATGATATCAATTTTCATTCCCTAAATCTTAATTGGATCTTTTTCCATTGATATCTTCCTTACCACCATTGACGTCTCTCAAAACTGAATTTTCAATTTTCGTGCCTAGTTATTTTTTACCATCCTAATCCTGATGCATTTGTTCTTTCTTCCTCCTTATACCCTAATATCCTCCAGTTCTACATAAAATAGTTGTTTTATAAACCCAAGAAAGCATTATTCTCTTCCTGAGGGAGTGAGAATTGGCTGGCTACACTCCTGCTTTCGTTCGAATTTGATTCCGACGATATTTCTTTTTCTGCACCACATTTTATTGTCAGTGTTTCCATTTTGCAAAATTATGTAAATCTAAATCTATTAAAATTAAAAAACTATGTGTATATAGTTAATATCATCACGTTTTTCTACTAATCTCAAAGTTTTATTTGTTTAACAGATCTGTAGAAGAAGAATTAAAGTCTCTTGCTGTGGGAATACAGTGGATAATCGCTAGACTGTTAGGCACAATTCCAGGACCTGTTGTGTTTGGAATGCTGTTTGATAGAGCTTGCCTACTTTGGTATCAAAATTCAAACAATGCCGGTGTGTGCTTATTATATGACCATAGAGCTTTGAGCCTGTAGGTAATATTTATTATTATTATTATTTATAGTTACACTGTTTTTAATGTTATTAATAATTTTTTAAAAGTTTATTGCTCACCTTTATATAAAAAAATTCTCTTTATTTAAATAGAGCTTTCAGTGGAAATATATGTTTGGATATATGTTTAAACTACGGAGACACGTATTTTTTTAGTTTTTTTCCTAGCTATCGTAGTTTCCGATAAAAAGTCTTTATCTATATACCTTGGGACTCCCTGTATAGGAGGAGCGCGGTCAGTGGGTCTTCGGATCAACTTTGAGAAAACTAAATATTTGTTACCATCCAGATATGATAATAGAATCTGTCGGTCACAAACTGTTACAATAAATGGAAAAGCCATTAAATGTGAAAGCATTTAAATACTTAAGAGCCATGTTCAAGCACCAGAGAGACATGGCAAGGGAAATGAAACAAAGAATGGCGCCGCCTCAGAACGCTTTTGAGGAAGCATAAAGTTAGGATCTACAATCCGTCCCGTGGTTGTGTACGGATGCGATTCATGGATATTTAAATAATATATGCGAAGAGAATTTGCTATATGTGAAGAGGTTTGGAAAATTAAAACTAATGCGAAGCCCTCTCCTCACAAGCTCTCTCCTCACCCGACATGTATCCGAGATTAAGGAGAGGAGACCAGAATGGATCGGGCACCTTATAAGAATGGGCAGAGAGCAAATGGTCAAGAGATTGTATGAAGACCGGTCCGAAGGAAGGAAAAAAGATAGGAAGGCCGAAAAGAAGGTGGCTGGGTGCTGTCGAAGATAATCCCAGAAAGCTGGAAATAAGAAGATGGGAAGACGAAGGCACTGGATAGGGAAACTTGGGAAACCATTCTTATCTTGGTATTCATATATGTATATTCCAAGGTATATTCACCTTGGAATGGTGCTGAAATTATCATTGAAATGGTGCGAATGGTATATATATATATAATGTGGGAAGGTTGGGTTCCTTAATAACTATAGACCGATTGATCCTTAGACAAAAATTTTATTTTGAATATCAATTAATACAAAAACATAATAAAATACAGAATGTCAATGAAATAAAGTTACCTTAAACAAAAATCGTTTTTGATAGTCAATACAATATAATAATCGTTGAAACAACAAATAATAATTAAAACTACAGAAAATGATGGCTACTTTTTATATAAAAGTACTCACTATGAACCATATGTTTATTTAATGGCACACACCCAAGCGACACAGATGAAATAGGAACATTCACTTTTTACATCTACCCCTCTCGGAAAGGTAGGAGCTTGCTACTGTGTACAAAATTGGCCTGTGATCTGTGGCGGTTAATGATAAATATCTATCATTTTCTTTTAAACATTTTCTCAGGAAAATTGAATTTTTTGGTCCTTTGGGAGAACAGTAGCATTGTCGTTTCCTCCAAAGTGGTTTTACTACTTTCATAATATTAATATACCTTAGAAGCATTGAATTTCAAATTTGAAGAAAATCGGTTTACCGAATATCGATTTTATAAAAAACTAAATTTTCTCGAAAAAGGTTACAACGGTTTTCTTTAAAATGAAATGCTTGCTTGCTGCATAGATAGAAATGTATCACTTTTATTGAAACTTTGAAAAAAAAAAATTGATTTTAGACGGTTATCGGAGGTTGGTTAGTTTACATTTAAATTTGCACAAGCTCTCTGGATTTTGACATACAGCGCTACACTACTATTTACCAGAAATAAAATCCCCACCATCATTTTTATGTCCAGCCCAACTATACATTGTAACGTAGCAATTTTATAGAAAATTTTCTGATTGATTAAATTGTATTAATTAGAGTAAGAGAAAGTAGTGTAAGTATTTCACGCCAGATTTTTTTTTTTCTTTAAAGACCTAGTTATCCTAAATTGTTAATTAATCATGATTATCTTGGGAAAAGAGGACTTTTATAAATGTACAGTTAGTCTGAGAATAACTTCAACGAAAACTTCAAATTTTTATAATTTTAATTCACAAAAAAAAATGTTTAAAAACATTTTCTTTCGAATTAAAGAAAAACTTATACGAATCCCATTCGTTTGAAAAAAGAAAAACGAATATTTAGTGTTCTTGTCATTATTCTTGTAGAATCTGGGCTTAGTATACGCTTCTTCCATTCGAAGGATCGTAAGACAAGACCAAAGTATTACGGTTCTTAATGTAGGTACGAAAAATTGCCTATTCTCGATGATCCACACATTTTTTACCGGCAGGTATTGTGAAAGCATAGGTCTCAGTAATGTGGTGCACAAGAAAAAGTAAAGCCGTTAATGTTTGTTTTTCTGATTGGAGTTGTTAAACACAGTTCTTACTTTCTTTCATTTCCCTATCCTACAATTATTATGTGAAAGATGTCAAAATAGGCTCTAATATTATGAAAATGAAGTTGTCATGAAATATTTTGAGGATTAATGAAATTGTTTACGTGATACCCAGATAACCACTGACAGTGTATTGGGTCAGATATACGTATTCCATTTTACTCTTGGAGATTTTGTTCATGCACAGTGAACCAGAGGGAAGAGTGAGCTATATAGAATAATTGGCTTGATTGCAAGGCATTGCCTCCTTAGGAAGCAATTCTACAGTAACGGTCTTGCAGGATACTAGGCTACATCTACTTGGAAGGAAATATGACAAACGATTTTTCTAGTTGGGTGAGGAATTTTTTGAGCCGAACTTGAAAGTGTCTGTGACGTCAACTTAACCACGTTCCATGGTATGATCTGGGCACCTCATATTTCTTTCTTGTTAATATGCTCATCTATACGGTAGATCTTCAATCATCGTACCGGCGCTCTTTTCATTAATTTTATTTGTTTCTTCTAGGTGCGTTTGATACTTCATTTGATTTTCTAGGTGCGTGATCTGGATAATTGCCAAGAGAGAACCTATCAGAATTATCCTACAGTCTTTCCCGTGTGTCTGTTTCTTTTGATCTTGGATCTTGGGTTGAATGTGTTAAATCTAGTACCTTATCTTCTATCTTTTCACTTTCTCAATTTATGCGAGAAATAGAGATAGCAAAGCGCTCTGGCTCTTTTCGACGTTTTTTCAGTAATGTGGTAATAAATAATGGGTAGACACTGGACTCGTCTGTCCTAAGTGTATACTTTCAAAGAAGACCCCTAACAAAAATTACATTAAATTTGTATCGTTTGATATGTTAAATGTATCTTTAGTCCAAAATCATTTATTTTTGTTACAGTTACTTGGGAGGTATTGTAATTTTGTTCAAATGTGTTGAAGCTGTATTTTTCATTATTGCCTACTTCGTAAGATCGGATGTTTATACCCATTGAGTGTTAGTAAGTTTTCTATAACTTACAAGAAATGAAGAAGATCTTCACTTCAGGTTCTAGATTGCAACAAATATTTCACAGACATTGCAAATGGAACGAATCTTTTAATGTGATATGTTAATATATAGCTTTAAAAAGTAAAACATTGTTTTTGTGTTCTCTTAGAACAAAAGTACTCCAATTCTTGTGTTAAATATAAATTGTAACTTAAATAAAAAAAATAAGACATTCTTTTCTATTAAACACTTCACTTTTCAGTAGCGAATATTAAATTGGAATTAAATGAAAAGTTCCGATGATCCATATGAAGACGCCTCTCTCAGTAGGATTTTTATTTTATTCTAGATTTCAGGGACTTGGAATCGAAGATATCTCATCCTGAATTCACATGGTGTGGCACGGGCATTTTATCTGCTTCTTTCCTAATTCCAAGCTGGTTTCTTCTAATGGACCCAAACCACGCACCGGGAGGGGAGGTTCTTTTCTTGAATTCCTCGGGAGCATCATTAGCACCGTGGGGACATCATAATCACTTCCCAAGAAAAAGTTAAAACTCAACAAGTGCCCACCCCATCTCCTTCCTGCGGGCTGTAGTCTTTTGGTCTTCACCGTGAATTGGAGATGTTACTCATACATAATTCCGTTTTGTCTACTTCCTATCCTTGTTGTTCCATCTTAGGGCTCTGGCACTTTACTGGACTAAACTAGACACAAAGTCAGAAACAGAACAGACTATCAATGTACTTTACATGTGATTGCTGAGCTTGGTAGCCTATAAACGGTTTTTCAAAAGAATCGAAATGGTACTTTCTAGTAAAGCACATTGGTGATGACATAATCTGCTGGAACACCCTACAATCAATCAAAACCTTTTTAAAGGACACCCAAACAGAAATAGCATGGATTTTATTTTTGAAGTGAGGCTGAACACTCACCTAATTATACGTATATACACAAAACACACACGGCGATGTAGATGTGTATTCAATTGGAGTGGCTACAATAAGCAAAATCTGTTGCGACCTAAATTTATATTATTATGTTCCTAAAGTGTCACTATTTTTACACAGAATATACAGCATTCTTTAAAGGGTACAATATGAAAGTGTGGTGGTGAGCTATAGTTTGCTGTGGGTACGCAAAACATAAATAGTTGCAGAGACAATCAACTACCTCTGAGAGTGCGAGAGAAAGTGACTATTTCTCATAACGTACTTTTCGGGCTTAGGTAACCTTAAACCATGCTTTTTTGATGAAAAGTGAGTTTTCCCATCTTTTTAATAGCTTCATTTGATTTATATTTTCCGCTATTGATTTCAGGAGCTAAAATGAATACTGCACTCCGATAAGTGCTGTTATCTAGTGACAAAGTTTTCAACTATTAATATCTAAGTTTACATAATAAGCAATTAATATAATATAATATATGTAATTAATATTATATTATATTAATATATTGACAGTATATTATACTATTAAATATTAATTTTTGCTTTCTTTTACTGTAAGAAGAAATATTGCGATCGTATTAAAGTTTCAAAATTATGCTTTTATCTGAAGACATGTTTTGAGTACCTTGACATTCTCTTTATGAAAGCTTACAGTGGTCGAAAACTTTACAGCTTTATGAAAACTTGTGGTTAACGAAAGTTAAGCACAAAAATTCATCCGGAAATGTTACTTTACTTTATATATTTTTTTTTTTTTTTAAGGTTTTCACTTCTTTTTCATGTGAATACTGACTTATGCAAATTTCTCCCTTTTATTCTTAAATATGGGATAACATGCTAACTATACGCATTTAGTGCCCCATCATTTTAATTTGAAACATTTTTTTTTCGAGAAAATTTATTTCAGGGTATTCCGGAGAAAACTACAACATTAATCTTTCTTTTAAATTACTATTTCCATATAAAACTCTATTCTACCATCTCTGAAATATTAAGGATTATTAAATGCTTATATAAAAATCCATTTGAAGAAAATCGTCTATTGGCAGTTCAACTTTTTTTTTTTTCTTTTTTCTTCGCGCACACCGTATTATAAATCCCGAGCTTTATTATAAATTTTGTTAGCTCAGTTCAACTTTATTATAAATTTTGTCCAGTTTTCAGAATTTAAAAAAAAAAAAATATAAAGTTAAGTTTGACCGTTGTTAATGAAATAAACAAAGTGATAGCAGGACATCAAAGGTGTCCGAAACGTCAAGAGAAATAATAAACTTTTTCAAAGTGAAACCATGCTCCCAAGATAGTTTTTACTTTGGCTCCTGCCAGCCATCATTTTGTTTATTATATACACTTATACTGTTTATATATATATATATATTATTTCCCCGAAAATTTCTTTCAGTGATTTCTTGGAACTATGAAGTTAATTTTTCTTCTAAATTGTCATTTCAGTATTGTGGAAACCCTATCTGAGAGACCTATTTGAGTAGGTCAAATAAGGACTTGTCTGCCTTTTCCTTTACTTTTGATAATCCCAGTTTAAAGCTATAATATAGATCCATCAAGTGTGTATTAATTAAAAAAACCTTTAGTACAATTCTAAGTTTGAAGAAAATTTGTCATTTTCATTTCATTTAGTGAATGTATTTTCTCATTTTTTTTGTCCTAGGTTTTTTAAATGATTAAAAAAAAAAGAAAAAAAGAGGATGTTGTTGCTTAGTAACGAATTTAGTTCTTAGTAGGGCTACCAGATGTCTCTGAAATTCTTTCTTTCTTTATTTTCTGTACATTATGAGACTTGTATAGAATAATTTCTAATAGATTATATCGATGGAATTTCCTTATATTTCATTCCATTTCCACATTGTTACCAAAATCAAAATTTCCATCTGTTATTTCCAAAATTAGTCACTGACAATTGTAATTTGACTACAAAAATAGCTATAAGATTTATAAGGGACAGCTAACAATAGCTTCTTCAATGGGCAGTTCTTTGTTTCGTGCTAATTAAACAATTTTCTATGGCAAAGAAGTAAATATAATAAATAAAAATTCATTATATATATATATATATATAAAATTTGGAAAGGATAATATAGTGACATGTTTTCTAAATTGAGTTTTTAAAGGAAATACATGTTTTGAGGTCCTCAGTTTAAGAAATGTGGTACAAACAAATGGACTGCCCGACCATGCGTGCGTGAACAGGATAACTCAAAACAAAAAAATCTCATTCAAAATCTGATTCAAATTTAAAAATAACCAAGAGATTCGACAAGAAGTCAAAATCCGCCAATCGGAAGTCATTGTTTTTAACTTTTCGCGATTTTCTTGAAAATTATTATTATTGATATTTAGGCGTTTTCACTGACGCTAGATTTATTGCTATTTTATTATAATTTATTGCTCAATCATATATATTATGGGTTTTCGAAGGAGTTAATAAAAGTGTGGAAGAAGTCGAGGGAATAAGGAAGTTCTATGGGAATTTTTGATGGACAAATTAGACGCTTACGATGGATAAATTGGATGCTTACGGTAAACAAAGAACTTCAGTTACTGATCTCTTTACGTGCAGTGAGAAGAATTATATTCATATAAGAAATAAAAATAGTTTGATTTTTATCATAATGTGTAAAAGCCCTCCAACTTTTTCAAAATAAAAAAAATTATTTATTAAACGATTCATACGACGTTGCAATTATTAAAATTCTTTGACAATTTCCTTCAAACTTGGGATTTTTACCGAACCTTTTCTGAAGCTTAATATTACCCAAAAGTTAGAAGTTCTTTGTAAGCTGAAAGTTTAAACCAAACGTTTTATTCTGATGATGGATGAGAATCCGAAATCAGCCATTAAATATAACAATAAAAATAAGCATGCTATGACAGATAAAATCTCAAAATGCAAAAAGTAATGTGACACGTAAATTAAGCCAAAAATTCCAATCATAGTAATTATTCATACATATATACGAGTATTATGTAATTTTCCATACAATTTTTAATTTCTTCGAAAAATTTTTTATCTCTCTCAAAAATAATTTCTACGATTTAAAAAATTCGTAACTTTAATACGATCGCAGCCTTTCCTTTTATACCACTGGGTGAAAATAGTTAGGGTCAAATAAATTTTAGTGAAAATTCCTAGTTTGAAGTAAATTTTATAATTGAAATTATGAGACTTTTAGTAAGAATCAATTGTATGATTTCACACCAGAACTTTTGTATTGCTATAAGCGTAAGGATTGCAATCGTGTCATACTTTTGAAAATGAGATTTTACCGCAAGTATGTTTTGAGGTCCCCTATGTACGAGAAAGTACCGGTAAATTGCAGTAATAGAAAGACTTATAAATGTTTCCCACAAAATGGTTTGTATTATAATAAGGACCATACAGGTATGTTTCTATGTATACAACATAATAAAAATCTGAAAATGAATGTTAATGGGGTTTTCTTCTTTAAATAAAATTTAAATTTTTGAAAAATGCAATTTAACTTTAGTTTGAACAAGTGATATTTAGATTGTCAGTTATTAATTGAGTATTTTTGAATATAAGATGTTTTTATAAGAAGTAGAAAATTAAATTAAATTATTAAATGACCACCCCGAAGTTAGGCAGGCTTTAAAGATTCTTATTGTCATATCGTAGTGAGAAATTTGTGTTATAATGTTGGCAGTACTGTATAAAACTCCCCTCCACTAAGATTTGCAGTTGACAGAGAACACCAGCAGGGCTGTACGCTGCCATAACAATAACATCTGAACTAGTTGTCTGTGTGTTTACTTTGCGTTCACGCATAAGTAACTCAGGTTTTATTTATTAATTTAATCGTCTTATAACTTTAACCAATTGTGGACAACTTTAAAAGACTTTTTATGTGATTGTGAATTTAAAAATAAAACAAAACTTATGTAATAAATGGAATATACGTTGAAGTTCGGTTTTGGTGTGTTTTTAGTGTTTTAAACATATTTTTGGATACAACTATTTTGAATATTCTGTAAACAACATCTTTTTTTACGAGTGTTAGTTGCTGGTTTAACTATAATTACAGTTTACAGGAAATATAACAGGTAATTTTTTTTTATAATTACTTTTACGTTTAGTTTGTAATTTTACCTGGCTTATTTATCAAAAGATGAAATAGTTGTAAAAATGATTCATATATGACCCTAAAAGATAAAAAATTCATACCCACAGGCTATTAAGTAAATATTAGCAGAAATACTTGGTGCCCTTTCATTATTTTGATAAAAATGACATTGTAATGAAAATAAAAAGGCATTTTTAAATAGTAATAATCAAAAGCATCTACTCCTTGTTACTTGAGTCATCCATTTAAACCGTTAACTGATAATGTTTGTATAACCATACTGTCAGGTTGATAAGATCCAGTAATGCCTATAATTGTAAACATATTTGCATTCGACATCTTTTTACTAACAAAGTGAGCTTAAATGCTTTATTTTTTTTATATATATAAAAGAGTAGGTAACCCGAATTGTTTTTATTTACTTAAAAATTTCCATTAGTTCTTTGTAAGACCAAATCATATGTAAATTTTTTAAAATGAATTTTTAACTGTTTTATATGCAACTTTATTTTAATTTCGTCACAATAATCGGATTAATTATTTGCGATATGCATCGATTTGTGACTGTTACCCGTTTTTAACAATATATATATATATATATATATATATAGGGGATTAATGAATTTAAAATAGCTTCTTTTTTGGCCTCTGATTAAAGGGTACATAATGTATGTTTTTGTACCTTGGAGGAGTGGGTAATTCTATCGAAAAAAAATCTGAAATGAAACACTAAAGTTACATTTTTTTTGTGTTAATATTTAGTTGCCATTAATAGTGCATAGATGTTGAGCTAGTATAATATAATAATAATACAATCAGAGGCAAGTCTAGAACTGTCTAACGAAACCTCCCTAACTACCATTTTTCTTATACAAATAATAGACTTACATGTGTGTCTGTGGCTGTACGACTGCTTTCAAAGTTTAAGGAAAGTCTTTTGAAACGTTTACTAAAAAGTCGCGAAAAATTGAACAATCCTTTCCCTAAACTTAACTTCCGGCTGAGAGATATTGAATTTTGTTAAAACCTGTTTTGAAAAATTTGACCCGAATCTTATATAGCAGTGCTAAAAGTTTAAAAACTAGGTAATTTTTTTTTTTTATTGGCAGATAAAATTACGATTTTTATTTGTTTTTAGGATTTCAATTCTTAAAGATCTGCTTGTGTTTATTTTACATTGAAGGTAATTATATGGACAATAAATATTATACTTAATTTTTATGATGAAAATCTGCCCTTCTCTTATTCTTCACAATTCGAACACTGACTAGCCTGATATCAGAAATATAATGGCCTATCTTATCAAAAAAATGTTAGCTCTGTAACAAGTTTTAAAGACTGATTTAAAAGAAGTATAATTTCTGAATTCAGCAAATTCCTGCAAATGGTCAAATTTTTTGAATAATTGACCGGTAGTTACCTATTCATGATTAAATGTATTTTTTTTCTTAAAAGGATGACAACCGGGGTACGTTCTAAATCGCTTCAAATTTTGCATCTTGTGGTAACAAATTAATCAGGGGAGGGTGGCCTATATAAATTTCCTACAATGGTTATTTTTTGTAACAGTTCTGAAGCTGCTTCTTTCTGCTTTAGAAAGCTGCCTTTCGCATCCAGAAAGTATCTGCCTTTAAAGCATCCATATGTACTGGATTTGGAAATCATAGGTTACTCATTTTTAAATCATAGGCCTACTTATTTTTGCTAGAAAACCCGGAAATTTCGGGGTAGCAAAAATTATATTTAACTTTGATTTTTAATTTTAAAGCCGAAATAGGACTCATACCCTTTTTTTTTTTTTGTTGTAGGTGTAATATTTCTCTTATTATAACCATAAATGATATAAAATCTGTTCAGATCATTTACATAGTTATTCATCATAACCTTACATTATGTTAACCATAAAAACAAAAGCTAGATTATCACAAATTGACAATGAAATGTTAATTTTTTTTTATTTATTTTATTACTTCTTAAGAGTAATAATAAAAAATTATCAATGCTAAGAGTTTTAGCATTGGTGGAAACTTGTTGAAATATGATCGGACCTATTATAAAAAACAGGGCAAACTGAACAAGTTTACGTAAAAAAAAAAAAAAAAAAAAATTGCCGAAATGTGTTAACAATAAGAAATACGGTTAAAAGAAAACATATTTTGAGGAGAGAAAATTCCTGACGTAATGGAAAAATATATAAAGGACACTTATCAAAGTGTTAAAAATGCGTTCAATTTCAATATATATATGTACCTACCTATATGGTTGGTACTTGCCTAGTTAGATATTTGTCCCCTTCCCCTTCCATCACTGTATTGAGGTTAGGAAATAAATAAATATATATGTATATATAAATAAATTCTAAATTTGAAGATGCAATATTCTAAACAAATGATGTTGCTATTACACGTGCAAAAATGTATAGTAGTAGTTGGCTAGTGTCATTCTAAAATTAGAACCAGATGTGATATGACAAGTCAGGTGTTGTCCAATGATTTTTAAAGTGAAATGACAAAAATTCAAGAGAGTTTGGCACTTTGACCTGACATTATAATATTACATTCGTCCAACTGTAACCAATTACTGGCAATTATTAGAATTATTGCTGTACTGGTTTTTTTTTTTTTTTTTTTTTAAATAGAGAGAGAGTGAAAGAGGAAACCATTATTGTTCTTTGTTCTTGCCAACTCTCCCCTCCCCCTCTATCAATCTAGTAGACAATAAAGAAGCGGCATTGTTTGTGCTAAGAATGATTTCTGTTTGAATTTGATTGTTTTAAAACAGTGGGAGGTATTATTTCCGTTTTTTTTTTTTTAATACGCTATCAGGATAATTCCATTAGGTTATTATTATTATTATTGTATTATAAGTAAAAAGGATGGGCTACATTGTCTTGGGTGTAACTACAGTAGAATTTACCATGTAATATTTTGTTTGGCCACATTTTACAAAAGAAATCTAGTAGAAAATTGGCCTGGCGTTTAATATTAACAAGTTCTTTTTTTTTTCCCTTCTATGTTTAGTATATGTCACTTTGCATTATTTATGTATAAAATGAGAGAGTAGGAGAGATAGATAGAAGCATCATGTGTGGAATTAAGTCTCGTTAAGAAATATTGTTTTCAGAGATTGAAATCAATAATTCATTTATATTTTGTGAAAAAAAAAAAATTATATCACGACTTAGATTTTTATATTTTATCTTGAAAAATAATTTTTTGATTTATATTAAAGATTTTGACTTTTTTTTTTTTTTTTATTACATGAGCGGAAAAATTTTTTCAGTCAGAAATAATATTCAATTTCATTTATTGACAAATAAACGAAATTATTGATTGTCGTAATGACATATCGTAACACGTTGAAACATATCGTTTACATGTTGAAATTTCCCAAGTTTGATACATTTTTTTGTCTTAATTTTTCTTTGAAATCTTTTTAACAATCAACAAGTGTTGGAAAAAATGGAAAATAGTTTAGATGGATAAAAATACATGTATCTGAAACCAAATATTTATATTTTTAAAATTTTTGTATTTCTTTTTTTTGTATGAATAAATTCAAATTAAAAGTTTTTGATGAATTTACAAAATCAAATTCCCCATTTTTTTTTCTTCTACATGGGGGGGGCGAAAAAATTAAACAAACATCATTTCGTTTCTCTAAAAATTAAATACCTACTATTGGAAAATAGATAATTAATTAACTAAAACTAAATAAAATAAACATAAGAAGAATTTAATTTCGAAATAGTAACCTACTCTAAATGTTTAGGCGAGATAGTCAGTCCATAACTAAAGGTCATTCAATTTGAATTTCATTGAATATGAATTTAATCTACTGTTTGTTTTACAATCGCGTATTACCGGAAGTGCAGTAGTAAAACATACCCACTTTTTTAAGAGAGATAATAAAAATCACAGAATACCTTTTATTTCTGAGCAATAATTAATTTTTGATGAAATAAGAAAAATTATAATAATTAATTTGTTTTATTTATTTTTATATAAAAAATCATATAGAATTATTAAAAATATCGATCAATAATAACTTTAATTTATCAACTCATTAAGTTCAAAATTGTTTGTAAAAATTAAACTTAAAACCCGGGTTCGAGTCCAGCTCTGCTGGAAGATATGAAGATTTTTTTCTTCATAGGAGCCTCTACAGCTACTGTCCGATGATGGACAGTGTTGTCTGTAACGAGAGAACACTGTCCGGAGGCCGGCAGTGCACTGAGAAGGCTTCTGGCGCCAATGACCATAGATATTGACGCGCCTTAAACTAAAAAAAAAATCTGGTGTGAAACATTCACACAACTTTCTCTTACACCAGTTCTCAAAATTATAATTGACAAATTTTATAGTTTGTGTATCAAATTTAATGGAATTCGTCGAAAAAACTGAAAAAATTGTCCAGTAAAAGCGCACTTCCGGTTTACTAATTTTTTTTTGGATGATAAAATTGTATAATCAGCTATGATAGCACTTTAGAGAAAACCATAAGCCCATCCCTCCTCAAAAAGTGCCCTTAAATGAATTTTCACTGAAAAATGTTTTAAATAAAAGTTGTAGATCTTTGTATGTTAAATTATATACGAAGTTTCAAGAAAATCGTTTTAGATGACAGAATTGTCGAATAAACTGAAATAGCAATTAAGATGAAACCCTGATCCCACTCCTCCCCCAGAAGTGCCATTAAATGAATTTTCCCGTAGAAATGTTTCAAATAAAAGTTGTAGCTCTTTGTATGTGTAGTTGATATACCAAGTTTAAAGAAAATCGTCGGAGCCACATTTAAGAAAATCGCAAAAACGTAAAAAAAATAAAAACTAGTAAAGTGGTACTTCCGGTTGAGGAATTTTGACAGATAACGCACCGTCAGATCCCCTATGGTGATACCTAAACGGAATATCAAGTTACAACTTTCTACGGTTTTTCATTTTTGAGCTATGCTGTTCACACATACAGACCATCTGCTAAAAACCACTTTTTTAGACTCAGGGGACCTCAAAACGAATATTTCCGGTGAAAACTCGATATCGAAAATTTGACGCGATTATAATACTTCCTCTTACTTCCTGAGTAAGAGAAAGTATAAAAAAAAATCACATAGTAGTTACGAATTAATTTTTCGTTTTAAAATAACTCTTATATTCTAATCCTTGATTTTTTTCGTATACAAGGGATGTCAAAAAATGTATTTCTGAAATTTGACACGGCCATAATAATTTCTCTTACAGTAGTAATAAGAGTGAAAAAAAAGGAGAACTTTACATTTTTAATGGAAATTATTTTTTTACTTTCTCTTATTGGAAGTTAAGAGAAAGTAAGTATTTATTGCATTCGTGTCAAGTTTTCTATATCGAGTTTTTTCCCGGAAATACACGGTTTCCAAGTCCCTTGAGCCAGCAAAAATTGTTTTTTAGAAATTGATCTGTGTGTGTCCGTCTGTGCGTAGCACAAACGATTATTCCGTAAGTACATAGTAATATAAAGTTTTTTTTTTTATGTTTTTTTTTTTTTTTTTGTAGTAGTATACTACCCTAATCAGAAGTAAATTAGTAGTAGATGTACCCTTTTCAAAAAATCTGTACATCAAAATGTACACAGAGAGAGAGAAGTCTTTGTAAGTGTTTGAAATCTGATTAAAAAAGTAAACTGATATTTAATTATTAAAAAAATAATCTAGTGTGAAAACGTCACGCAATTTTCTTTTATTTTAATATAATTGCAAACTTGATATATTTTTTTTAAACTTAAAAAGGCATTTAATGTTGGTTAGATAATATGCTAGGCAGAGAAATTGATGTAAATATTGTAATCCCAGTGGGTAGCGTCCAACACAATACTCAGTTTGATCGGGAAAATATTTCTGATAAACGTGTTTAGATTTATATCTTGAAGTAAAATCGCAGTTGCTGATTTTGAAATAAATCCTACTGTGTTAACCTAAACTGAATACCAAGTTTGAACTTCGTGTGATTTTTACTTTCTCTTACT
>JAAEAF010000269.1:0-68642 GCA_011037195.1 Triatoma infestans | reverse complement strand
CTGTCTATTCCTGTTTCTAGCAGTAGAATTATGAATGAACCTTATCACAAATGCCATTGTCCTTATCATTCGTTTGAATGATGATAACCGCTCCATTTCTATTAAATGATCGGATTGATCTGTTGTGATCAAACATTTTCTCGCTTCTGGCAATTCAATATCCAGTTCTAACGTTTTTGGCCATTAATCTTCTGATTCACTTAACCATGCAGGATCATTCCACCACATCTTCTCATGCAGTCCAGATCCACTCGTTCCTCTTATCAAAAGATCAGCAGGATTATATTCTATTGGCACATGACGCCACTCACAATTGACTGTTAAATCATGAATCTCTGAAACTCGGTTCGATACAAATTTTCCACTCCCTCGATGGTGAAGTGTAACAGTAGAGTCACACCATAAAAAGTCCCGCCGACTAACTTTTATCATTGCTCTCTTCACGTTATGCATCACGCGACAGCAGTAAGGCTCTACACAGTTCTAATCTTGGGATTGATATGGTTTCTATTGGAGCTACTCGAGATTTTGAGCATAAGAGTTGCACTTCTATAAACCATTTGCGTTGACTGTACGAACGTAAATCGCTGCACCATATGTCAACGCTGACGCGTCGCAGAAACCGTAGAGTTCAATTTCAAGTGAGTGATCGCTGATGACTCTTCTTGGTATTTTAATGTTTTCCAAAAAGGTTAATCCTAACCAACTGTTTTGTTATCCGGTGGTAGCACATCGTCCCATCCTGTCTTTAATTTCCATAAATGCTGAATGAAAATCTTTGAATTTATTATTATGGGCCCTACTAATCCTAGAGGGTCAAAGATGCTTGAAATTTCTGACAAAATGGTTCTCTTCGTAGACCCTGGAGGTTCCGAAAGCTTAACAAAACCCAAACAAGTCCGAATTTGGATTCCACCATAAACCTAGTGCCTTACATGCAAAATCACCTACTCTGCTTGAAACATATTTAGCTTCTTGCCTTTCTATTGGTATAGAACTTAATATGGCGGGAAGATTTGCGCACCACTTGTGTAAGGGAAATTTACCAGTTTCCAGAATCATTATTATTTCCCGTTGTAGAGATTGCACTTTTTCTATCGTATTGCCGCCTTTCAGTAGATCATCAACATAGAAGTCACGTAGTACAATTTCAGACCCTGCGGTAAACCGGTCTTTGTTTTCTATTCCAAGTTGCCTCAAACATCGCTTTGCTAAATATGATGCTGATGCAGTTCCGTAAGTCACCGTCTTTAAGTTAGGTTCGTAGAGGTTCATTGCTGTTTTCTCTCCAAAAAATCCGATGCAAATTGCAATCTCGATCTCTAAGCTTGATCTGCTGATACATTTTCGATATGTCTGCTGTCGTAACGTATTTATGCTCCCTGAATCTGATGACTATGGATATGAGGTCTTGTTGTATTGTGGGCCCACCCTTTAATGCATCATTTAATGAGATTTCTGAGCTCGTCTTACAGGATCCGTCAAATACGACCCTCAGTTTTGTAGTTGAACTGAAGTAATTTGTCACGCAATGAATGATGTGGCAGATAATAATGAGGTTTCAAAATTCTTTCTTCATCGTTGGCCACGACCATGTGGTCCAATACTTCGTATTCCTTCATAAATGAAGCATATGTCTCCTTTAGTTTTGAATTTTTGTTTAATCGTTTTTCTAAACTTAGGAAACGTCTTAATGCGATTTCTCTGGATTCGCCAAGTTGGTGAATTTTGTTGTTCAATGGAAGGCTAACCACGATCGCCCAGAACTGTCTCTGGTTGTTGTATCTTCAAACGAACGCTCACAATCCCTTTCCTCCGGAGACAATATTCTGTCACAAAATCTCTCTTCAGCCTTCCAGAATTGCTTAATTTGTTCTTCAGGAGAAACGCTACATCCACAAACTATTGTTTCCAGTGAAATTTGACTCTTTGAATCAGCCTTCCCTGTTACTACCCAGCCAAACTTGGTGGCATAGAGTGATGGTAAATTCTTGCCTAAGCAAATGTGTTCATTACCTAAGATGTCAAAAAATTACTCAGCGCCAATCAGCATATCTATTTTATTCTTCGTATGGAATCTGGGATCTGCTAATGCTATGCTCCTGGTATGGGCCAATCAGAAATATCAACATTAATGGTGGGTAAATGAAATGTTATCTTGGGTATTATTAAAGTCGCCTTCACAGTTGTATTCACTGTTACATGATTTTATTTGGCAATGCACTCCCTTTAACTCCTGGTAACCTTTGCTCCGATCCCACTTACAAGAGCACGTGGTTTGCTCCAAGGAATCTGTCTCTTGGGATGCCAGACTCTTGGTTATAAAATTTGATTGCGATCCGCTGTCTAAAAGAACCCTGCATGGCACAGGATAGCCATTACAATCTAAGACCTTTATTATGGTGGTTGATAACAGAACTGTTGAGTTCTTACCTTGTGATAATGTATTTTGTGATAATGAAGTTGTTAGTATTTTCGGTTGCATGGCTGCTTGCTTGTTGCACAAATGTACCTGCTGGTCCTTTCAATTTGGCTTCTTTGTGCAGTAGAGTGTTGTGTTTTCTGGTACATATCTTGCAAGAGCCCGCTTGACAGTATTCTATAGAATGATTGTCTTTCAAACAGTTCATGCACAATTCTGCCCTTTTTGCTACATTGTATCTTTCGTTAACGCTCAGTTTCTTAAACTATGTACAATTGCATAATTTATGTTTGTTTTGACACATCTCGCACTTATTCTGTTTTGTGACAGCTGCATGATAGCTTGAAGATCGTCCGATGTTTTTCTTGGGAGAACTCATTAAGCCCTGATTCGTTGGTCGTTCAACCTCTAACCAATGTAAATGTAACAGCTCTGCTCGTTTCTCTAAAAATTTAATGAAACTATAGCACATACCATAGAGACAACTGGCCCACCCTTGCATTCTACTCCAACACCAGAGAAGCTGAAACTGGCTGAAGAAAACTTTCATCACTTTGATCAATCAAGGAATATGTCGGCCTTCGAAGAGTGCCTGGGCAAATCGTTTACACATGGTACCTAAGAAAGATGGCGATTGGCGACCAGTGATGTTAGTTCATTTTTTGAACACAATTTTTCCCAATCCTGGAATGCACGATTATCGATTTTTTGTGATAATATGTATATAAGAATTACGTCCATGAGCCAGTTGGTAAACCCAAGCCATTAGTTGACCAAAAATAAATTAAATACAATCAATAAAATAAACGAAAATCAGTCTGTTTAATAAAACCAAAACGAAACTATACAGTACTTATTGTGGAAAATACCTTTTCTTCTACCCCTTTCCACATTTAGGTAGCCCCGCTTATTTCAACTATTGTTCGTATATGGCTAATTAAATACAGATTTTATAGGAGTACTTGCTGTGACCAGGTCGGTTTTTTATTTTTCCTCTGAGTGTCCAAATCCACTTTCTTTTTCTCTGAGGCATCCTGGACGTCTTCCAGACGAACCGTGAGACGGGCAGTACTGAGGAGAGCAAGTGGGTATTGAACGTAAGAAATTCAAAACACACTCACAGAAAGCCAAGCGGCGGCTACGAACTAACTGTTCTCTAACTCGTACAGACGCACGCACATAGTTGATACATAGTAATGTTTGTAAGTACAGAGCCTACTATCAACTTCTTTTAGTCTGGCCTTAGATACAGCACAGCCGTACTATAAATAATAAATTTAACATAAAATAGATATATATATATATTTTTTTTTACTTTTTAAATTTAATGTAACCGTCATTTACGTTAGCCGGAATCGGATCTTTGCTAAAAGTTTTTTCAGTTTTCATGATTTTCTCAAAAAGGACTCCGACGATTTTATTCACTCGCTGTATAGAGCTGTCCCTTTTATTGCAAATGTAATTCCAACAAATTGATTAAACATTTGGTAAAAATTCTTACTTGTAAGGAAATTGATCAGCTGAACTGCGAGTATGGCAGTATGTGAAATTGATCAGCATCGGTATTTCAGCAGCTTTGTTAACAACTGCACATCATTCTGTTGTTTTTCTTTTGTACAGATCTTGAGGATGCCAAAAATTTAACGAAACTTCAATCGAAAGAAGAATTCTACTGTTTGATTTGAACGCAACTCTGCATCCATCTAATTTAGTAGAGCACAGGACACAGTCGATCTATTGTATAACTAGCTGTATGACTTTGTCTAAATGGTAATACCTGACTGATAATTAGTGAAATAACTCTGACCGCACACTTTCTCTTCAATTCTTTAATTAAATGAAGATTTCTGATTCCCTGACATTATCAGTAGATTTGCTTGTTAAAATCTGCGTTAGTAAAATTGGGCCCATCCTGTTTATCTGTCTGACTGCACTCTCCCTGTTCCTCCTGTTTTATCAGATTTATTGGAGGTATTTCTGTCTAACTAAAAAACAATGAAACACACACACAGGACTTGCTCTCCTATTTTTAGTTATTACAATTCTGATTGACTTGAATTTCCTGGAAACCTGGAATTTTTACTGAAAGTTGAGTTGGTTTTAACATTACAATGAAATAGGAAGCCGCCAAGGTAGCTGAGTGGTTAATAGATGAACTGCCAACTCTTATTGCGATATTTGATTCGATTACCGTCTTGGCCTTGGATTCTATTTGATGCCTAAATATGAGTGAACCTCAAACAAATGTGATAGGTATTTATTGTGTGTAGATTGTATGCAAAGTTTAAAGAAAATCGTTGGAGCCGTTTTCGACAATCACGGAAAACTGAAAAAAAAATTCAGTCAAGTCGCACTTCCGGTTGATGGATTTTGCCGAAATCTGTGGTGGTCTTAGTACCTAAACATATTACCAAGCTTGAGGTTCCTACGACTTTTCGTTTTTGAGATATTCTGTTAATACACATACAGATCATTCGCTATAAACATGTTTACTTCCTCTTATTCCCAGAAGAGGAGGTGTTTGGGACCGTAGCAAATTTTCGAAATTGAGTTTCCACCAAATATCTATGTTTGGAGGACCCTGAGCATGAAACAAACGGTCTGTTATGTAAGTATGAATGAAAAAAAAATGAAAAATTGCATTAAGCTCAAACTTGGTTTTCTGTTTAGGTAACTAAGGTTCTAAGTTTAGTAGGTATTTTAGAAAAAGAAGGGAAAGAGAAATTGTTATCGCTTCCAGTGCTCCGCAACAGGTGAGCCACTGGTGTGCTGTGCCAATGCTATTTGTGCCGCCGTGCCCATAAGATAATACTAAGTACAATGCAGGGGTAGCTAATCGCGTGCCGCATGTGTCTAATAAATAAATAATACCAAAAGTGAGAATAAATTTGACTATTATTTTTATTCAGTTAATACGGAACAATACGATTAGATTCGACATCCTTTTGTAGCCAATGCTATAAATTCTGCAGACGCACTTTCTCTGCACATTCGAGAGGAATTTATTGAATTGAGTAACGACGGGACGCTTTGCCGAAGCTTCATTGGATGCTTTCCGGATTTCGGCTAGGCAAGTATATCCTCGGATTTTTGACTACGCTATTTCAATTCTGCTCCCATTTTCAACGATAATTTATGTGAACAGTTTTTCAACTGTTAATCAGAAAGTTCAAATGTTAATTAAAAATGTTAAAAATGATAAGCGGTCTTGCTTAAAAGGTCTTGATCTAGAACTTGGGGTAGCTCTTTCAAATATCTAGCCCAATATAAAGCATTTGTGTTCATTGAAACAAACTCAGGTATCACATTAATTACCCTTTTTTTTTTTTACATTATGTTAATAAGTTATGTTCTTAAGTTATGTATCAAATAAAAAGAATTATGTAATATTTAAAATTGTAGCAATGTAATTATGTAATATTTATGTATTGTATTTTGTATATACATATTTATTTTTGGTGTGCCGCGAAATTTGGGGAAGAACTTTGTTGTGCCGTAGGTTGCGGAGCACTGGCTTACACGATCAGTTCTTAAAAAAAATTCAATTCTAAAAAATTCTTAGCACAAAAGAAACCATAGAGATGAGAGTTAGCTAATTAGTAGTTCAAGTAAGAGTTTCTCCCATTTTACCATTTCAAAAGACACAAAACATGTATTGCGGTGAAAACAGAATTTCAAAAATGGAATATACTTTAAATTGAATATACAGTATATTCAGAAGAAGAAAATAAAAACTTGTTTTGAAGTTAAAAATTGGCTTTTTCAGCTTTTATAGTAGTATAAATATGCCGGTTTGGAATAGGAAATTACACTCAGATCTCTCTACCTCTAGCTCTACCTCAGATCAGAACTAATTCCTCTCACTTCTTAACCACAGTTCGGAAGTTTCCTGTCCTCTGTTCTGTAGGCGAAGAAGTGGAGCTAAATTAAAAAAAAAAATTTTTTCCTCAAGTCAACAAAATTGAACCTCTAACCTTGGTCATCCAAGTCAGTGACTCTAACCACTTAGCCGATGTGATTATTTTCTACTAGTAGATTTAATCAGGTATATATACTTTATACCTCACTACCGTACATCTCTACTTCTTCCCCCAACTCTTTTGTATCTCCCTGCTTGTATCTTCTGCCCTTTTTTCTCCCAGCGTCTACATCTTCCTTAAAGAGAGGCTCTACCCCACAGGCTGGGGTACTCCGAGGTCCACTCTCTTCCCAATTCATTTGTCCACACTCTCCTTGTATTTTACTCTTACTTCTCTCATTTCCTCCCAGCCCACTGCCTCCTTCTTTCTTGCCCTGTTTTCCTTCTACTGCCCCCTATTAGATCTTCCTTTTTTGAGACTTAAAGGGGGGAAGCGAGAGATTAACTCTAGATCAGCTATGCTGCAATGAAACTTTTGGCCCAATTGTAAATGTACTACAAGAGAACGCGGCGATAATTGAAATAATCCTAGTACAGAAGAAGTCTGATGAAATGAAGAAGGAACTGACACTTCAAGAACCAGTACCAAAAACTTGAACACAGACACAAATATCATCAGAACTTGAAGGTGAAGACACTCTTAACCGTTATTGTGATGAGGTGTTTGAAACAAAAATGAAATTGAAAAAGTATATGAAATTCGTCATATACCTGAAGGAGAACGAAGCGAAAATATATCTCTGGAAAATCAGTGATCTTGCTAAAAAATATATTGAGTCACACTTGAAAGGACAGCACTGAGACAAATGAAGTATATGTTTCATCTTCATCTTGTAGATAGATCTTGTAGATGTAGATAGTATAGGTGAAGTTACCATGGGAGTCGACGATGGTTCATCGGAGATTCAATATTCAGTTTAGATGAGAATAATATCAGCTGTGCGCTTTTGTCACGGAAAGTATAGTCTGATTTTGCTCCTTAAATCAAGACCTAATTTCCCGGGTAAAAGTGAATAGTTTAGTGTGCGGAGATATTCCTCTTGAATTTTTAAAGTTTTGGTTCGCTACTACATACTTTTTAAGTATGTAAGACCAATTCTGTTGTCCCTCTGTAGTTTTCGGAAGAAATTGGAAATATTAAGTAAACGTGAAAATTTCAATAAACTCCAAATTGTTTTGTCATCTGATCGTACACGTGAAGAGAGAGATTACAGAAGAAAATTATATATGTGTTTACAAAAGTTGAAAGAATTCGATAGAAGTGCTATAATTTATAAGAATTTTATTAAACTAAATGATAATAATTATACATTGGAGGAAGCTGAGGCCCTTACTCAAGATTTTTGCCATAATAAGGATTCACCAGCGGGTCGTGCACACTCACTTGATGATGCTAATCCGAGTAAAAGGAAAAAACCAAATATTCAAGCCAGATTAGATACTTTTCGTTTCTCACCACGCCGAGGGTCCACCTAAAAGTGGATGTAATATGTTTTATGTAAGAGAAAATTGTGTTTTTTTTTTGAACTTATAAATAAATAGTCAAACTTAGAGGTTAGGGACAATTAAATAGTTATTATTTTGTTTTTATATAATACAAGTCAGGTACTTCATATTCATAGAGGTCGCGAAAAAACCATAAAGAATTTCTATTATTCGGGTGAAGAAATAGAAGTAGTATCATCATATAAATATTTAGGAATAAAGTTCTCTAGCTCTGGACTTTTCTACTTAGCCTCAAAATTTGCCGAAGCCAAAGCAACCTCAGCAATAGGCGTTGTTCTAGACACTTGCAAAAGAGCCAAAGTAAGATCAATGGAAAGTAGGACGAGATTAAATGATGCCATTTCTGTAGGTACACTCTATTATGGAGTAGAAACGTGGGGGCTACGATATTTAGACATTATTGAAAAACACGCATCCATTTCTATAAGCGACTGTTTAATTTGAATAGAAACATCCCCTCATGCTTGATCAGGGCAGAGTTCCATCTGGACCACTCTAGTGGCAAAATACTTGAGTTATTATTGAATTGGGTAATTAAAATACTTAATATGAAGTCTGGCTCTGGCCGGTGTACTGTTCATATCGGGTCTGTGTGTAATCATCTGTTATACGTTGATAAGTGCGTGAAAAACTTTGAAAATTTTATAGTACTTTCTTTGTGGACTATCAAAGCAATCTGTAAAATTTGAAAACAATTGGTGCACTTTTTATTTGTGAAAAAAGAAAATTAATATTTGAAAATTGTTAATACCAGTTATAGATAAGTGCAACTGTATGTACGTATGTTTGTTACAACTGGGCCTGTATTTTTGTTTTGTTCGTTTATTTGAACCTTCAATAAAAACTAAAGTAAGTAACCAAACATTTATTTACGCGACATTTATTGCAATATATTCTTTAATCTAAATTCTGAAATTGCAGAAATTATTTAATGGTTAACAAAACTTATAAAGGTAATTAGTAAAAGAATAACTTAATCATGTCATTACAAGAAGTTTTGGCTGCAATTAAACTTAATACTGAAGAGACAAAAATTATTCATTCAAAAGTTGAGAAGTTGCAATCGACGGTAGAGAGTTTTTCTGAGGAATTACGCTTTTTAAAATCCAAGAACGATGAACTTGAAAAAACTGTTACCCGTCAGCATGAAGAAATACTATTTCTGAAAAGGCAATTGAAAAGAAATAATATAATTCTTTATAATGTTCCGCAGCCTTTTGAGAATGAAGAAAATGATGCCTTTAAAACTATTTTAAATGTTTGCTCCCAAGTCACTGTTGATATAAATGAAACTTATGTGAATGATTGTCGTCGTATAGGAAGGGGAGAAGCACCAAGACCAATTCTGTTGTCCCTCTGTAGTTTTCGGAAGAAATTGGAAATATTAAGTAAACGTGAAAATTTCAATAAACTCCAAATTGTTTTGTCATCTGATCGTACACGTGAAGAGAGAGATTACAGAAGAAAATTATATATGTGTTTACAAAAGTTGAAAGAATTCGATAGAAGTGCTATAATTTATAAGAATTTTATTAAACTAAATGATAATAATTATACATTGGAGGAAGCTGAGGCCCTTACTCAAGATTTTTGCCATAATAAGGATTCAACAGCGGGTCATGCACACTCACTTGATGATGCTAATCCGAGTAAAAGGAAAAAACAAATATTCAAGCCAGATTAGATACTTTTCGTTTCTCACCACGCCGAGGGTCCACCTAAAAGTGGACGTAATATGTTGAAAAAAGAAGTCAACAATATTATTTTTCTAAATATTTCAGGTATTACTAAGCTCTTTAATATTAATTTTAATCAGAATTTTATGAAAATATTTAAGGAAAACAATTTATTTTTTTGTCTAGTTGAGACATGGTCCTATGACAGTATAAGTTTACCTTCATTTCTTGGTGACTACCTCTATTTTCAGGTAAATGCAAAAAAAACATCGAAATTTGGCAGACCAAGTGGTGGCATCGTATTTCTTTTTAAGAGGGAACTGCACAACAAGTTAGAAGTAATCGATAAATCTGATTGGTGGATACTAGTAAAATTTAATTATGATAGTAAATTATTTGTTATTGGGTGTGTATATTGGAGTCCTTCTGTTAATATTGATGATTGTTCCGAGCTATTCATCGGTAAATTTAACAATATAAAGGAAATATTGCCTGCTGATACTGTTTATGTCATTTTGGGTGACTTTAACTGTAGGATTGGTGGCTAGGATACTATGGAAGAGCAAACCTTTTCAAGTTCAAGGCTGGAATATCCAAGGACATCCTTTGATAGCGTCCTCAACAGAAGAGGGAAAGTACTTTTGGAAATGATGGAAAATCTAAATTTGGTTGTTTGTAATGGTAGAACCAAGTCAGATATGCCAGCTAATTTTACATTCTTGTCTTCAGTGGGGAAGAGTGTGATTGATTTGGCGTTGGTTAATGATTTAGGACTTGAAATAGTTGAGGATCTAACTGTCACTGATATATGCGACTTCACGGATCATGAAGCCTTGTTGTTGAAAATTGTTTTTTGGAATAATGATGTTGTTCCATTAATGGAGGGTACTGCTGTAGATAATAAAGATAGACATCTTGACAAGTGGGATCATAATAAAGCAGGTATTTTCTCTAGCCTTCTTGAGAACTCTCCTAGAATATATTATAATAATGTTAACAGTGATGAACTCTATCAGAATTTCAAGGCGGCTATGATGGAGGCGGCTGAACTGTCGGAAATGTGTTTTGCTTATAAAATAAAAGATCCTATTAATTCTAATTTCAGTAAACCCTGGTTTGATTATGAGTGTAAGTCTTTAAGAAAGGAATTTAAGCAGGCGTATAAGAATTTAAGGAAACATAGATATAATGATTTAATGTTTACTGAGTATTTGTGTCAGAAAAAAAGTATCATCAACTATTAAAAAATAAGAAGATATACTATGAGCAAATAATCTGTGAATTTTCTAACGTCAAGAATTCAAAACAATTTTGGTCTGCGGTGAAACAATGATCGCCTTTTAAAATTATAAATAATCCAATAAAAGTGGAAGATTGGATCTTACACTTCAATAATCTTTATCCAATTACTGACCTTGGTACAATCAACTACTTCAGTTTGGGTGACCCATTACTAGAGTCGGGAATAACACTTGAAGAACTCCAGCTTGCAATTTCCATGAGCAAAAACAACAAGAGCCCTGGCAACGATGGAATACCATATGAAGTATTGAAAAATCTTACTCCTGCTTGGGTACATTACCTTCTGAATCTTTTCAATAAGGTATTTGTGTCTGAAAAAATTCCGTCACAGTGGTCACAAACTGTATTTACTCTTTTATTCAAGAAAGGTGATAGGGAAGACCCGAATAACTATAGAAGTATAGCTCTGTTTAATACCTGTACTAAACTTTTCACGACAATAATTAAAGAAAGATTATATCAATGGTGTGAGACGAATTTGATTCTACCGAATGAACAATCTGGGTTTAGAAAAGGCCGCTCAACAATGTATAATTTGTTTGCTTTATCCTGTATGATTTACATATATAAAATAATTAAAAAGAAACCTCTTTTTGTAATAACGGTTGATCTACAAAAGGCCTTTGACACTGTCACTCACGAACTTCTGTGGGACAAACTCCATTCTATGGGTGTAAGTAGCAAAATAATTAGGATTATCAAGAATCTGTATGAAGCAGCTACGTTTAATCTGAAAGTTAACGGCAGTTTTCTTCCTCATTCAATTAAAATCAGTAAAGGAGTACTTCAAGGGGAATCACTGTCACCTCTACTGTTCTCAATGTTTGTTTCCGATTTTACATCTTTCTTTAAGAACAAAGGCCTGCGTGGGCCTATTTATGATGAGGAAAACGATCTGTTGTGCTTACTTTTCGCAGATGACATTCTACTATTTGCGGACTCTCATGAGGATGCTCAGCTAAAATTGAACGTACTATTGGAGTATTGCGATAAAAACGGACTATCTGGAAACACCCAAAAGACTAATGTGATGATATTTCGGTCATCTCCCAAGTCTGCTAAGTGTATACCTCTAAAATACCAGGATTAGGAAATTAATTATGTTAATAAATTTACTTACCTGGGTGTGCCTTTTAGTTGCACGGTAGTCTTCCGCTCTGCGGCTGACACTTTTTATAAGAAAGGACTGAAAGCGCTGGGTAAGGTGAGGGATGTACTGGTAAGTGGTAAATCGGATAGCTATGAGGTTAAGATAAGATTGTTTGAATCTGTGGTAGCGGCTACAACACTTTATTCGTCGGAACTTTGGGCTCTTGGGCATTTGGATCTACTGGTGAGACTACAAATGTCCTTTTTCAAGCAACTATACCATCTGCCATTTAATACCCCAAACCACTTCATTCGTATGGAAACCGGGTGCAAAGATATACGTGTCAATGTATTAGAAAGGACATTGAACTTATGGCTCCTGGTTCTTAGTATGCCTTTAAGTGATATTTTAAAGAGATGTTTTAGTGTGATGGTCAATCATCTTGAAAATATTAACTTAGCAACACGTAGCAAGAATAATTGGTTTGTTGAATGACAATAGAAAAACTATCTTAGGCTAAAAGAATTACATTCAATTCGCACCTCTTCAAAATACAACTGGTTCTCTCAACTCTCTGACCTCTTGCAAAAAATTAATTACAGTCATATCATATCAGAAAATGACCCGTTTAAATTAAAAAAAGAAACTCCACTAATTCTTAGTATTTAAAATTAAGGGATATGCAATTACTGCATGAAGGAAAATACAGTCAATCTTATGTTAAAATATATGAAGCTAATATTACTGTCAGTCCGGAACACTCTTACCTAAACCTTAATATGCCGTTTAACATAACAAGGGTATATGCTCAACTAAAACTATCGGGAGGTTACCAAATCAAAATAACTTACAAAAATTCTGTCTATTTAATTAACCCCCGTGAAATCTGCTCCATTTGTAATCTTAATATTTTAGAAGATCTCTACCATTTAATTGTTGTCTGCCCAATATATTCTCCTATTCGTAACCACTACATCCCTTTTATTACCTCCATAACGCCAGACCAGTTTCCCACTATACTTTCCTCAAATAGTGAATCCGAAATAAGGAATCTCTACTACTACATACTAATTGCCTTAAAGTTAGATCTTTTATTATAAATGAATAAATATATAATCAATAGAATCTTCATTACTATCTCTATCATTAAGTCACTCTGTATTATTGAACGTGATACTTAAATTAGAATATATTCTTTCAGAATTGTTATTAACGTATAATTATTAATATTTACTGTTAAACTTATAACTGCGAAGTACGCTGCTTCTCCTTTCGCCTTCTCATGCAAGTTGCTTTTTATTTTTTATTTTCATTTTGATACACCTTTTTATAATTATATTGCACCTTTTATAATGCTTCTCATCATTTTCTTATCTTACTTATTATCATCATTTACTTATATTGTCAGAAATTAGTAATTTTTCGTTCATTTTTGTATTTTCCTTTATTCTTCTAAGTTGTAACTTTAGTTTATTTTAAATTTTAGGGTTGTAGTTTTTGTTGTGCTGTTAGCTATTAACTTTTAGTTATCTATAATAGAATTCTACCTTCACTGTCTGTTTATTTGTAGTTATTAATTTACTAATTTAAGATCTTAAGTAATATGCTGAAATGTAGCTTCTTTTGTATAGGGATTTACCCAAAAGCAAATAAATATATATACTATACTATATAAAGCCGGCTACACACGTAACTGCATACTTGAACGGTATACATGCGCAGTCCGCTTGTACATGCATACCTGATGATCGTTTGTATGGAAAACTTGCACAAGTCAGAAAATGTTTAAACTTTCATACTGCATACTCGTGCCGCCATCTTGTTTATGTTTAAAACGTTGTTGTGCAACCTCTCAGTCTTGTACTCGCCAAAGCGTTTCTTTTACTTTGCGAGTAAAAGTGTAAAAAAGGTTATATTATTAAAATATATAATTTATAAATAATTATGTCGGTTAATTTTAGGAAGGGGCATAGACCAATTATAGAAGAATTTATTCATATCTATGAAAGCAAACCATGTCTGTGGAATGTAAAACTCATATTTAGTAGAATTTCTTAACTCCTTTACGGTACCAAGGTTGCTTGCACAAATAAAACTTAAAACTGGTTTACTAATTGCTGCTCATGTCAATAGAATGCCAATACATGAATGCACCAAATCTCACTTAATTAAAGCAATGGTTTAATTGTAATCCTCTAATTCCCGATGCACCTTCCAACTCCAAGTACCGGTAGTTTTCAGTTTCTGTCTGTTTGTAATACTGTGAGACTACCACGATAAGGGGAAAAAAGATGTTGCTTATGCCAGACTAATAACAAAACTTTCAGAAAAGAGCCAAATGTTACTCGAGATAAAGTAGTGAAAAAGATTAACAGTATGCGTACCAGTATCAGGAAGGACAGGAAGAAACTGGAAGAATCGCAGCGTTCTGGGGTTGGTACCGACGATGTTTATGTACCCTCACTGTGATACTATAATATGTTCAATTTTTTGGAGGACCAAGGGATAATAAATTAATGTGTGAATAGCTTTTTCGTTTCTTAGCCATTCTTTACACCACAAAGAACGATCTTTTCGTCGACTTTTTCTTCGGTAAATTAAAACAAGAGCAGCTAAAGCGAGATCGTCGTCTTCGGCCATAGTCGCCAGCTGCTATCTGTTCAAGTATACATGAGCCGTGTGGATCACATGTATACTTGCGCAAAAGACCTGCGCATGTATACCGTTCAAGTATGCAGTAACGTGTGTAGCCGGCTTAATACAAGTCTCTCATATGGAGATTAACGCAGAACAAGTCAGCTGTAATCAAGTTGGCATGATCACTAAAGTTAGTAACCTTAATAAAAAAAGTAAAGAGATCTCTCTTAACGTCAAATTCTTTAACAAAAATTAAAAAAAATAAATTCAAAAACACAGAAGCTCGTCCACATACCGAAGATAGGGAAACTTCTGAATATTCGAAACTTAAACAAAACTCAGAATCTTCTGGGAAAAATCAAGAAGACAGTGGTAATAGAACAACTGCGCTCTACAGGACATTGTTCAAAATTATGCTCTCCAATCCATTTTCCCCACTCGCCATAGAAGACGAACAAGAAACACGTTCTGAAGAACAAACAAAAAACCTATCAAACCGCCGCCAATATTCATAAAAAATATAAACTTTTCCGAATTCTGTAAATCTCTGGATCAGCTCTTAAGGCCTAACTCTTTTGACTGCAAATCTCGCATTGACAGCGTGATGCTTTCCACAAAGACAATAGAAGGATACAGACTTGCAATCCATTACCTCCAATCAAATAATGCAGATTACCACACATACCAAATCAAATCAGAAAAAGCATTCCGTGTAGTTATAAGACATTTACACCACACAACACCAACTACAGAGATAATAGAGGATCTTGAACGCCACAATTTCAAAGTGACAAATGTTATGAATGTTAAACATCCCAAATCTAAATCACCACTCCCACTATTCTTTGTAGATCTTGAACCACAACACAATAACCCGGAAATATTCAATCTGAAAACTTTACTTTATACCAGAATAAAAATAGAAGAACCACACAAAACAGTAGAACTATTACAGCGCAAAAGGTGCCAACAGTACGGACATACACGAACGTACTGTAATTACGCTCCCAGATGTGTAAAGTGTGCTGGTTCGCATCCATCATCCGAATGCACTAAACCACGTGAAAAACCTCCGATCTGCGCTCTCTGCTTAGAAGAGCATGTGGCCAGCTGGAAAGGATGCGTGGTCCACAATGAACTGCAACGTCAGCGGAGAAGAAACAACAATGACGGATTCTATAACAACGGAAATCGGGCCGAACACCTTCAACCTAGTTACACAACTTCTCGTCCAGCTTTACCAAAACAGTCAGGATTTCCTAAACTTGGAAATGAAGATCAAGACATCAAGGAACCTCATCACCTTCCAATAACAGAACTTCCTATGCGGAGGTCGCGGGATCTTCAGCGGTTCGTCCAACTTTCGTACCGCCTTCTATCTCTACCTTCCTTCTTACCTCATTCATCTCTGAATTCAAATCTCTTATTACTCCTCTTACTACACTTCTTACTACTCTTGTTAGTGAACTCATTCCTTAACTTTCTCGATGAATCTTAATCCTCAACATTCACTTGCAATTCTTCTCTGGAATGCCAACGGGTTGAACTCCCACAGAGACGAATGAGACATATTTCTTCATGACAAACGAATTGACATCGCACTTATTTCTGAAACTCACTTTACATAACTGGATACACTACTTACAGGACTGACCATCTGGATGATACATTTCATGGTGGCTCTGCTATACTAGAAAGAATACTTTAGTTCATCAGCAATTAACATCTCATCAAAATGACTTCATACAATCCACAGCAGTCACTCTTCATTGTCATCCTTTCGACTTCAATCTAGCAGCAGTTTACTGTCCACCCAATAAATCTATTTGTTCTTCAGACTTTCAACTTTTTTTTCAGACTCTCGGCCCCAAATTTCTGGCTGGTGGAGATTACAATGTCAAACATCCTCAATGGTGTCTAATCCTAGGGGGCGGACGCTTTTGGATACGGTCTCCCTTTCTCACTACGAAGTCCTATCACCAGATCAACCAACCTACTGCCCAACGTCATTAACTAAACTACCTGACATGTTGGACATATTCATCTCTTCTAAAATGGCATCTATCTATAAAGACATCTATACAGCTACTGATCTCTCTTCAGACCACAGCCCAGTTCTCCTCACACTCAGTATAACTCCACAACCCGCCACACCTTCTTCTTCTCTATTCGTGGGACCTGTAGACTGGACGCTTTTTGAGAATGTACTACAAGATAACTGGAACTACTGAATTTGTTGATCTCTCTCAAAACACCTGACGAAATGAAGTACACCTCTGAACAATTCCTGTCCACCACAAAACACCTGAAGAATGCAGTACAGACACTACCTAACTCAATTCAAGCTTCTTTCTGGGACTCCAGTCAAAACATTCCAAAAAGAACGTCATCACGCCTAAACTTACCAATCCTAGTCAGAATGCTCATAAGAGAAAAACGAAGAGCTCGCTCAGTGTGGCAACATGCTCGCTACCCAAGAGACAGACTGATATACAACAGGCTGGCTAGACGATTAAAAAGCGAATTGCAGAAACTCCGATCAGTGAAATATGAAGAATATGTGACCTCTCTGACATCTGACCGTAAATCTCTACAGACCGCTACCAAACGACTTCTCTCTTATAAACATGTTTCTTCTCCACTAAGACGTGAAGATGGAACATGGACAAAAACAGATCATGATAAAGCCACTGAATTTAAAAATCACTTGACTAACGTATTTACTCCTCATCCAGACGTACTAGATGACTTACACGCCACTGACGTAATGACTGAATTAGACGCTCCCCTGCCTCTCTCCTTACCTCCAAAAGCGTTCACTCCCTCTGATGTTAAACATATCATAAAAAACTTACCGTCTAAAAAATCTCCTGGATACGACTTAATAACAACTCAAATTATTCGTCATCTTCCAAAAAAAAGCCATAGTTTTTCTCACCTACATTTATAATTCAGTTCTCAGAACCATATATTTTCCTCTAATGTGGAAATTCTCTACGATAAAAATGATTCTGAAACCTAATAAACCTCCCACCTTCCATTCTCATACACGCCAATAAGTCTGTTACCTATTTTAGGAAAAATACTAGAGAACTTGTTATTGAAGCAGATTTACCCCATTCTGGAAACTGAACAAATCATTCCATCACATCAGTTTGGCTTTCGACAACATCACAGCACCATTCATCAGTGCCATAAAGTAGTGGACACCATTGCTTCGACACTTGAGCGGAAACAGTACTGCTGTGGTGCCTCCCTCGACGTGGCTCAAGCCTTCGATAGGGTGTGGCATCCAGAGACTATGGAAGCTAAAGAAATGCCTACCATCAACCTATTACTTACTCATCAAGTCTTATCTATCCGATCGCTACTTTTAGATTACTTGCTGATCTGCTACCTTTGACTACTCGCTAGCCGGCGCCGGAGTTCCTCAGGGTAGTATACTTGGTCTGCTTCTGTATCCTGTATTCACTTCTGATCTATCAACCTATACAAACACTCTTCTTTGCACTTGACACCGCCATCCTTGCATCCAGCTTTGATCCCATCAATGCCTCCACTCTCTTACAGACTCATTTAAATAAAATAGAATCTTGGGCCAAAAAATGGCAGATTAAACTCAACCCACAAAAATGTAAACAAATCACCTTTACTCTGCGTCGTGCCTCCTGTCCTTCAGTAACCTTCAACTCAATACCACTCTCTCCTGCAAACTTAGTTCGCTACCTTGGGATGTACATCGACAGAAAACTAACATGGAATCCACATGCGACACTAAAAAGACTGGAACTTAACAAACGGAATAAGTTACTACTCAGACTAATAGGAAGACGATCGAAACTACCTCTTGAGCACAAACGACTAATATACACCTGTATACTCAAACCTGTGTGGATTTACGGACTTGAACTGTGGGGTTCAACCAAACGCTCAAATTCCCAGAAAATTCAGTCTTTTCAGTCAAAAGTTCTCCGTCAGATAACAGATGCTCCATTCTATGCCTCTAACTCTACCCTCCACAACGATCTCAAAATCCGATATGTATCTGAAGCCGTCAAAACTAAATATAAAAAATTCTTTGACTCTCTTACTCTCAACTCTAATCCTCTTGTTCAAAATCTCGCCTCCACAACTATACCAGATAATCCATCCCGTCGACTGAGCCGCCATAGGCCCCGTGATTACCTCCAGCAATAGGAAGTAATTCCTTGCGAGCGTCACCGCTGGGTAGCTTCTCTCCTCCAGCCCATCACGTTATTCATCATCACACATCATCATATTCACTCACTATATTTATTTATGTAGATTGTGAATTTCAAATAAAAGAAAAAAAAAAAAAAAAAGATGAGAATAATATCATAATTCACGGAGTAAACTACAAAGCTACGCCAGCTATTTTGTAACTATTGTTTATGAAATGCTCAGATATATCTTTGCTTAAAGAATCTGACAAAAATATTACCTACAATGCTACGTATGTGGTTATTGTTGTGGGAACCAAATCAGTCCCTGGTTTGGGACTGAAAGCAACTTTTCAACCAAGATTTATCTATTGGAATAATCCCTAGTGATTTAGTGGAACCGCTTACTTACAGCTTCGAGGTTGCAGAAAATTGCGGACATGATAATCAAATAGGAGTTATTATAGAGAACTAAGAGAATATAGATATATTGAATAAGGTAATTAGTGTAATGTGTTGTTAGTGTTGGAGGACAGTTTTACATAATATCTAAACGACACAGTTTTACTTTTGGAATATAAGATAATGCTGTTTTACAATTATTTTGGGAAAAAGAAGAATTACGGAAATAAGTATTAAGGAAATTAAACAATAAACAGATTCGTTATGTGTTACGAGAGTTTACAAAAATAATACTTTTGTATAGAATAACGAATTCTTGGTTATAAAAATAAAATGTAGATACAAAATTTATAAGATAATATACAATTAGTAACTGATGCAATATACAATTATTGTAAATAAGTTTTTTCTGTAATGAAATGATAAGAAATTAATTTTGGTCGTAGCTATTATAATATTTTTAGTAATGTGACTGTACAGAGTTTAACTGTTGTTTGCTACATGGTTCATTGGTAGATTTGTTCTAAATATTTTCTTAACCTGTGCATGTCTATCATTTATTTAGATTATATTATTTATACTAATGGAAAAACAGAACCAATTTCTTGTAGCATTAGATTTTGGAATAATGGTGGCCAATATGTGGTAAATGATTTCCACAACTCACTTATTGTTTGCAGAAACTCCAAATTAAAAAGTGGTCGTCGTGCGCATGAAATTTCTTTATCTGTTTGTATGTCGGTCACTGACTTAATATTGCATTTATCCCATTGTTAAAAAAAAAAATAATGGAATGATACAAAACTTTATTTATTGTAAGAGAGGTAAAGTTCGATTTTGGGAAAATAGCATAAATGGAAAAGTTAATGAGTTCAAATACAATATTTTTAACACAATTCAAACTAGACCACACGCCCATATTTATACATACATATATATGCAAAGGTTAATGAACTGTGAAGGAAGAATAGTCAAGCCAATGGGGCAGGACATCCTTTAAAGTTCAAGAAAAGAAAGGCATAGTAAACATTTGGGTAATGGGGGAGGAGGCGAGAAGAATGAAGCATACTGTTTACTGGTAGCAAGTGAGAGAAATAATCAAAATATACACAATATGCGTAAGCAGGTTGTGAGCAGGGGACAAGGAATCCGGGGAAACCCCCAGCTTGTGGGGCAGAGACTCTCTTCAAGTCCCAGGAAAGGAAGGTGATGATGGTAGAGGGCAGTGGATGGCAAGGAGGAGAAGGAACAGGAGGCTGTGGACTGGGAGGAAATTAGAATAACAATAACATACAAGGCCGGGCGTGGCAAAGGAATGTGACGGTAAAAGCAAAAGAGAGAAAGGAGTAGTCTGTGGGCAAATGATTGGTAAAAGATGAGAGATGCAATGAGTCTGGGGGCCAGCCAGGGGGGCAGAGCCTCTCTTTAAATCACAGGAAAGAAAGCTTAGGAGGCAGTGAAGCAATGGCGGAGAAGGGGGAAGAATGAAGAAGAGGTTGTCTGAGTAGAAATGAGAGAAGTAAGAGTAAGACGACGTTGGATTACCAACGTTTGAGCTTCACTTATGCTGACTTGAGTAAAAAAAAAATTATAAATTAAGAACTACTCTTGGCCTATAGGAATGGTGGAGTTAGTTCCGGTTTGAGGTCGAGTAGTGGAGGTGTAACTTCCTGTCCCAAAACCGGCTTCTTTATACTATTTATTATTATTATTTTTTTTTTTTTTACAAAGATCGGGGAGCTAGCTCAATGCAGCAACCTCCAACATAGGGCCTCCAATATAGTTGCCTTCACCATAGGTATGAGTCACCCAGTACTCCGCGAGAAGACGGCCTGCATTACACTCCAAAAATTAATAATTAGTCAACTAATTAGTTAAAATGAGTTAATTTTAAGGATATCCACTAATAATAATAATACAAACAATCGAGTGTAGGTGATTGAACAAGTTGACTTCAGACATAAATGTTACTTTAGGTATAGTATAGATGGATGGGGCGGGTGTTGGTGTAGTGGTTATGAGCGTGGACTTGTAAGTGGGAGAACCCCAGTTCGAGTCCAGCGTATAACTGCTAAATTTTATATTTGTTTAAAAAATGTTAATAGTAAAGTAGGTGCTTCCGCCCCCGTCCACGACACCTAATTTAGTAGTTGGACGTTAAGCTCGCCTGAAAAAATAGGCATTACTTTACTTTACTTTTTTTTTTTTTAGTATAGATGGCAAAATATTAGGGTTTCCCGCCTCCCCAGCCTGTCTGCCTATCGGCTCCCCACTTTACTACAAAAATTCTTTAAATAAAATTGTATATAGCTATTAGCGTTCAATTTAGATTGTGCCAACAATAAGTAGAAATAGCTTATATCTGCAACTAGCAGGCCAACTGTGCAGTGCGCGGACACACTTGCTGCATGACTGCATTGTAACAGGCTTTTGTCAATATTCTTGTTGAATATTTTTAACGTAAATAATTAATTGTCTCTTAACAGCTTGAAATGTTATATAGAGGGAATAACAACCAATTTGACATTACCAGGCAGTTTGTCTGTTTTAGCCTTTGAACCTTGTCTCTTTGCTGTAAGAGTGAGTATTTTTAGAAATTTATTTATTGAATTTTCACAAGAAATCAGTTTTGAAGTGGCTTTGAGAAATTATTTGTTTTCCTTTCTCTCTCCCCCCCTCTGATCTGTGTATGTATTGAACAGTACAGCTCAAGAATTAGAGAAGCTCAAACTTAATGTTCCGTTTGGTTGTGATGAGGGGCTGTGAGGGAGGGATGGTCTTACCCACTAGTCCCACCACAATTACGTCACTGGATTTTTCAACCTTATTGCGATTATCCGTAAACTTGGAATACTCTCTATACACACAGACACACACACACACACAGAAGGGAGCGACATACACATACCTTCACACACACACACGTGCAGAGAGAGAAGGGGCGACATACACACACCTTCACTCACTCACACACACACCTTCATAAACACACACACACACACACATGCACACACAGAAGAAGATAGAGGTTGCGAGGAGAGCTTGATACTGTTGTTTCAATGTAGTTTGCACCGTGAAAGATTGTAAAAGTGGCTTTGTTAGTCTGTAAGAAGTAATGCTTCATTTTTAAGATGCTCGTGTTCCCGGTCTCAATCCAGTGGACTTACGCTATTAAATTCCAGATTAGGGAACTATATAGAGCGAATAAAGGAGAATGTTGCCATATTAAAAAAGAAATGCTGCCTTCTGCACTTTCCTAAATGCCATTGCTCCGTGCCCTTTCACTCAAATATCATTCATTCATTTATAAAACTATTTTCTAGCACATTTTATTTATAACATCTTGGTGTTAACCAAATTGGTCTTTCCAATATTTATGTCGATTAACTTTCTAAAAATTTTAAATTTTTTTTAACCTCATAGTGGACATTTTCAAATTTGTATCTGCCAACCTGAACTGCGGTGGCATTTGGTGCCAAATATAATAGTTACATTAGAGTTAAACCTTTTTATCTACTTCAACAAGGTATATATAATTATTAAGAGATATAATAAACATTTCACACAGATATTAAAAACAATGGATTTAAAGTCAAGTGTGGAAGAGATAAGAGGAAGGAGGGCAGAATTAGTTTACAATGAAGTGCTAGTATTGTCAGCATCCTGGCAACAACTTGTTGTTTGATCTTAAATCACAGCATCACTTCATAGATAGCTGCTATGGAATAAATCTCACAAAACCAAATATAACAGGATAGTTTGCTCTAGGATACCAGAACCTAATATCTTAGTTGAGTTTTTTGCCATTTTTCTTTTTTACTTTTCTAGTCCTGGTGGTAAGGACAAGTATTGCGATCTTGTCAAATTCCGAGATTGAGTTTTCTCCGAAAATAAGTTTTAGAGGGTCCCAGACCCAGGTCCCTGGGTTTGAAAGAAATGTGTTTAATGAATAGTCCTGCTGTGTGTGAGTGTGTGAGCAACGCAGTAACTCGAAAACGAATAATCGCAGAAAGCTCAAAATTGATATTCCGTTTAGATATTACCACCGCAACAGACTCGAAGGAATTCTTACAGAATCCATCAATCGGAATTAATACTTTACAGAATGGAGTTTTTCAGTTTCCACAATTTCCTTAAAACCGCTTTCAGTGATTTTGTTTAAACTTCGTAAAATATGTACACATATAAAAGCGTACCACTGTTTTATGAAAAAATTTTCCGAGAAAATTGATGTTTTGAGGATTTTTAGGGCAACAGTGACATTAAGTGCATAGTTTTAGGTCCTCTGAGTCAGAAAAAGGGTTTTTGAAATCGAACCTTGCGTTTGTTTGTGCGCATATATGTATATTTATGTGAATGACTTTAACTCAAAGAAGGAAAAATTGAGAGCAACTCAAACAAGATATTCCACTTGCTAAAATCTCTCAACCGGAAGTACGGCATTACTACTTCGGCTTTTTCAGATATTTTCGATTTTCTTTAAACAGTAGTACGTGTATGCAAACAGTTTCTGAGAAAATAATTGTAGGTGAGTTCGAAAAGAACAGGGACGATATTTGGCCTTAAAGGTTCATTTAAGATTTACAGTTGTTACGCGGTGCTTTCCCGTAACCAAAAGTTACCTGGAAAACCCAGTGGTGAAGGGAGGGTTCGGGTATATAGGACGCCACGCTGTCTTTTTGACGGGAAACAGCGAAACCCCACCAGACAATTTATATAATAATACTTTTTTTTTTTTTTTTTTATAAAGAGGAGGTGAAATGCTTTTTACGCACAAAGTGCCGGACTCCCAACTAAATGGCCTACCGGCTAAAACACCCCCCCTTCATCACCGAACCTAGCCTGGATTCACTTGTGCAGTATTACATCAGGCTAGGCCCCCCAACCTGACCCTAATTAGGGATTCGCATCCTCCTCATCCAACTCCCTTTTTTTACATATTAAGACTTCTCTAGCAAATGTACTTACCGCTCTCCAATTCGCTCTGCTTGTGAGAACTATACTTTGGAATCGGTCAGGAGCCCACAGGCCGACGCTCCCCTCCAAATCCCTTCTGAGACGACCCCACCTTTCACACTCAAAAAAGGTGTGATGGGCATTGTCTCTCACCCCTGTACAATGGGGGCAGTTCCCTCCTGGCCTCTTGCCCATTTTCCTCAGATAATCTCGGAAGTAGCCGTGCCCAGTGAGGAACTGGGTGAGATAGTAATCTACCTCACCGAAAGACCTCCTGGTCCAACTATTCACGTCCGAGATTAACTCCGCGGTCCACCTTCCTCTAGTTTCCTCCAGCCATGCAGTCTGCCATTCCGACATAGTACGTAGCCGCTCCTCTCGAGCGACTGCTGCTTTGTCCACTTCCCTCCTTCTCCCAAAGATTCTCTTCCTTTCGTAGGCGAGAAGTTTAATGGGAATGACTCCTGCAATTACCAATATAGCTGGCTCCGAAACAGTTCGGTATGCAGAGCCTATCCGGAGAGCACCGAGCCTCTGCACCCGCGCCAGTCTTTTTCTGTATGTTTCTCTGTTAAGGGCGTCCGCCCAAACTTCTGCCCCATACAGCAATATTGAGTGTGCAACACTCATCAAAACTTTGCGGGTATGGGCCCTAGGTCCCCCGACGTTGCTCATCAGCCTACTTAACCTACCCACGCTTATAGACGCTTTTTCCGCGGCCCTCTGAATATGCTTACCAAAGGATAGCTTCACGTCAATCGTCACTCCCAGGTATTTAATAGCCTCCGTAGAAACTATTGTCTCCTCCCCGTCAACTTCCATGGGATGCACACATCTATTCGTTTTTTGGTGAGCATTACAATCTCCGTCTTTGCCAGCGCCAGGGTTAAACCATCCACTGGTTTACCTTCCGCATGACCTGGTTTAACTTCATTTGGGCTTTATTAATATCACGCGCAGATATTAGAGCTGCCACATCATCCGCATAACCAACCAGCATCCTCTCCTCTGGTAACGTCAATCGGAGCAACCCATCGTACGTAATATTCCATATATCCGGTCCTAAGATCGATCCTTGTGCCACCCCAGCGGAGACATTCATGGATCTAACCCCTTCATCTGTTTGGAACATAATAGTTCGGTTACTAAAATAATCACTAATGATCCTCAACAAGTACCTCGGGACCTTAAAATCCTCTTCCAGCGCTCTTAGGGCATCTTCCCAGCTAAGCGAGTTAAATGCATTCTTCACATCGAGCGTGACTAGAAGAACTATCCTTCGTGAATGTTGATTGTGATCCCCGGCTCTTTTAACTGCTCTTACCACTTCCTCCACTGCATTTAAGGTAGATCGGCCAGCTCTAAAGCCATACTGATTCAGTGATAAATCCCCCGCATCACGCACGCAATCAACTAGCCTCCTCCTAAGAAGTTTTTCATACAATTTACCTGCAGTGTCCAGCATGCAGAGTGGCCGAAAGGATGAGGGAAGCAAGTCCCCTTTACCTTTGCTAATTAAAACAAGCCGCGCCACTTTCCACCGGGTACTAAATGATCCAACTTTTAGGCAAGCATTGAACATTCTCAACAACAAGTCGGGGTTCTGTTACGCAACCACTTTAAGAATTTCATTGGGAATGCCATTCGGACCGGGGGCCTTCCTATTTTTTAGTGTTCGCATAGCCTCCTCCAGATCTTCAATCGTAAATAGGGCTGGGATCTCCACCTTTTCAAAAAGTCTAACTGTCCTAGGAGGGTGTTTCTCAGTATGTTATCCATAGTCCGGATGTCCAATACCGATTGTTTCTTGAATCCCGCTATCTTTTGCATAACAATCTTGTACCCCTTACCCCACGGATCCGAGTCTACCTCATCCTTCAAGAAATCCCATCAGCGATTCTTACTTCTGGCTATTGCCCTGCGTAGTTCCTTTTTTGTTTGTTTATATTCCAGAGAGCGACTAGCCGCTTCCGGTCGCCGTCGTGCTCGCTGGGCTCTTCTTCTCTTTTCGATGCAGAGTTTACGCAGGTCAGCTATGTGGGATGTCCACCAATAGACTGGTCGCTTGCCCCGCCAGGGGGATCTCGCGGGCATAGACTGTCTACAAGCTTCAGAAATAAGAGCCATAGTAGTGGCAACTACTGCCTCAGCCCCTGCTTTCCCCTCGAGTGGGACCAGCTCAACCTGGGGCCTCCCACTATGGAGGACTTCCTGGAAAACTTCCTCATTCATCTTATCAAAATTCCATCCATAGGACATGTTTTTGGTACTTATGGGATCAACATTTCTTCCCTCGCCTATGTTAAATATAATATACTGATGGTCACTTCCAGTAAAATCTTCAATCACTCGCCATCCTCTAATACATGACGCCAAGCCCTCTGTCGCTAAAGAGATATCTGGTAAGTTTCCGTATACCCAGGGCGCCTAAATGTGGAAGTATCTCCTTCATTAATGACAACAAGCTCAGTTCTGGCTGCCATTTCCATGATAAGCCTGCCTCTCGTGTCCGTTGTAGGCATACCCCATTCCACTGCCTTTGCGTTGAGGTCTCCCGCAACCAAAATCCTACCATTTACCCTCCGGATATCATCTTCCAGAGAGTAAAGTTTTCTCCTAAAATCATGGATACCTTCGTTGGGAGTAAAGTAGCAGCTGATATATGTTACATCCCTGCTCTTAATCCAAACATAACCGGCTTTCCTTTCACATGCCTCAACTGGGACCTTGCCCATATCGGGAATCCAAATCGCGGCAGTTCCAAGCAAGTCAACAAACCAACTTCGGGGATCACGGTCCCGGTATTGCTCACAAAGAAGCACTAGATCCGTGTCCTTTTCGACAACCAGCTGATCCAATAAGGAATCAGCCAGCCTACTCCTATGAAGGTTCCCTTGTAGGATCTTCATTACTTGCCCAGCTTTTTCCTGGCCTGTTTCAGGGCCTCCCTGAACACCAGGCACCCTCCCGACCCTGGGAGGTGCCGACATGCCTCTACGGCATACTTCCTGTCAAAGCACATCATACAGCTACCCTCCTCAATGCAGGTTGCTGCCAGGTGTCCTAGCCCCCACATTTAAAACAAAGCTTACTGCGATCTGGTCCCTTACATGTCCCAGAGGCATGCCCGTAAGCAAGGCATCTGAAACACCTCGGCACCGCAACCCTTCTTCTAACACGGCAACGTACCCATCCAACTTTTAGAAGGCCTTCCCGTACTAGCTCATCAGCCTCTTTAATGCTGAGTTGGACTATTGCAGCTTTCAAACCTCTTGCATTTGCCTTAGTGAGGTGTATTCTAATATCGCCTATTGCCTTGCCTATCTGCGATTCGATTGCTTCCTTTACCTCATTCTCATCTGACAAGGAGTCCAAATCCCGAATCTCAACCGAGGTCTTAGGCTCCAGATGCAAGGTAGTAGCCTTATTTTGCAAAACGGTGTTAAGGGCCGCCTCGAAGGCCATTTTGTCCCTAGTATTATCGCCTAGTTCGACTAAAATGTCTCCTGCCCTAGTCTGCCTTATGCAGCTGACCTCTGTCCCGGTGTCTTCGGGTTTGATTTTTTCCCTGATTTCCTTAAGGACTTCTGCATAGGCTTTGCCCTCCGCAGGTTTAATCAACAATGCATCCGGGCGGGGCTTTTGTTGCTTCTTTTTTTTTTTAACTTTCTTTTTCTTTTCTCTCCGAGACGGGGTAGTTTCTCTTTCAGTCGGTGTATCGACCTCACCTCCTCCTTTTTCTTTCCTCAGTCTCCGTAACCTTTTTGGGTGGACCTCAGTCCATTCATTGGCAGTTTTATTTTCTACTGCTGCCTCCGCGGCTTGTTGTTCACCTGTTACCTCCTTCTCCTTTTGAGCAGGTAAAATTTCCATCTTTGGTTTGGGAGGAGTCTGGGTTGCTATCTGCTTAAGGAGGCCAATCCTTGGCTTCCCCTGTAGCCGAACTAAACGCTGCAGTGCTACTCCCCAAAGGGCCTGCACTACCTCTACTGACTCTTCAATTTCACACAGCCCATCTTTAATATCCATGCTGATATTGCGTTGCCGGCTTGTAGCGAGCTTCATTTTCCTAAGGACATCTCTCATCCTAGCCAGCTCTTCATCCACCCTCTTACACACACCCTCTATGTCTTTTTGTTCCGGTGACCCAACTGGACCACCTGCCAAAACACCCGTAATAACAGGAGAGTCATACCGCGATGTCGAAGCTTTCTCTTGTGGACCAACCGGCGCCTTCTCTTCTGTTTCTATCGCACGTTTTACCGGCGTAACATCCGGAGGCGTTCTTCGTAACATCGCGCTCCGTTGGAACGGGCTGGTTTCCGATGCTGGTGGAAGCACCGACTCCAAAACTCCCGAACTGCCTACAATCTTCTTATGGGTTAGGGAATCCCCAGAAATATATTCCTGCGCTTTAGACACTAATTTCTTATTACTACTCTTCATCTTTTTTTTTTTTTAAACCAGAAAAACTCACCTAACATCTAGGAAGAGGAAGGATAAAAGGGAATTAGATCATCGGTTCAACACCCAGCCCACGGCAGCGCCAAATCCCCGCACCGACCGCCCCCCAAGCGCAACGCGCCCGCAACCGGTGGCCTCGAACAGAGCCCCCCGCCTGCAACGGCAGGCCCCTAATCCGGTCGCCAACCGGAGCTACCGCTACAGACGAGATTATACACCGGCTGGTGTGGCAGCCAGGTCATGGTGGCTAGTCCGACCCGGGCCACTGTACTATCCGGCGGCCTGGGAAGCGCAAGAAACCCAGTTTTAAGATGTACCCTCCGGTGGAAGGCCCGCCGCGCGAGCGGAGCGGACCGCCCGGGGAACGCCCCATAAGCTAGGCGCGGACCGGGGTGACATGTATAGGAATATGGGAAGGGTAACAGGATAGGGTAAAGGAAAAGGAACGACAAGGGGAAGGAACGGGTTTGGGCACGGCGAGGAAAAAAAGGTTAGGTCAACAGACAGTTGCCCCTTTAGACGCCTCTTACGTCAAGCGGAAGACACTGAGGTCCTATTCTACCCCGGAACCCCACGGGTACTCTATAATAATAATAGAGCACTAGAATAGAGAAGAGTCAAAAATAGTAAATAAATGACTACAAAGGAGATAAAAAAAAATAAATAAATAAAATAAAATAAAGGAGACGAAATAAAAATAATCAATAATGAAAATAAAGTTAACAGCAGTTCAATTCGAACCTTTATTTCCAGTGCCGAAAGCGGAGACGGTACTTCGGTGCTACAGGCCAGAGCTGTTGTATTGGTTAAAACTATTAAGTTTTAAGCAAGGTGAATTATGAAAACATTTGTCTATTCTTTGTATTTATTTAACATCAATTACATAATGAAATAAAATAATAAAAAAAAAAATGAAATAATAATAAAAAACTCATAAACTTACACCAATAATACAATAAAATACAAAAAGTGAACATAAATTCCTAAATCTTACTAAAATAAAATCCCTAACTAACCTCCTATTTATTTAACATTAGTGCAATAATAAAATAAAATAAAATAAAAAGAACAACATAAACTTACAAAAATAATCAAATACTTAGAAAAATAAGAAAATGAACATAAATTACCAACTCTTAATAAAATAAAATGCCTAAATTAACCTCTCCTACTTACAATAACCCAACCTAAAAAGAGTTAATCGTTCTTATTAAGGAAAACTCAAGTGAAATGCAATGAAATTAATGCCGGAAATCTAATAATGTCTCTTATACTAGTTTCTTGTTAGTTAGGGATCCCTTCACCACTTGTACCTCATTTGTGGAGTTCCTTTTCATCACTCTTCCTTTCTTCCTCTTGATATAGTTTTATCGGTGAGCTGACTGGGGTAATCCGGCTAGCCGTTCCACAATTTTCCCCCACTGGATACACAGTTTTTCCAATTTCTTTTAAATCCCACAAAAATGTGGTATCTCACTCGTTGTTTTGCTCCTTGTCTCTCCTCTTAACCTCCTCCTCTTCTCTCTTCCGAAATTTCCCTCACTTATTTTAAATCTCCTATACCTAATTAAACTAATCTAATCCTACTTTAACTTAATTAATATAATAAACTAACCTACTAATCTAAATGTTAATCTACTAACTTAAATTCTAACCTATCTTAAAATTACCTAATCTAACCTACTACATCAATTCTGGCCCTCCTCCGAACTAAATTTAATTTAAATTTTGTTATGACCGCAACTCAGTTCTACCCGCCATAAAATGTTAATGAGAATTATTGTATTAAATATGTTGCTAAAATTCCAGATTTGAAGAAAATCGTTCTCCGGAAATGCAACTTCCTGAACAGTTTTCTTCGACTTTCTCGATTACGACGCTGGTTGTTTTTTTTTATACTTCTAAACAAAACTTTTCTTATGAAGAAGTTCTCTCACTTTTGTTGAAACTTGGTTCTGTGAGAACTATGGGGCTGAACAGGGGTACTACTCAAGTATTAGTATCAATTCCAAGTTTAAAGAACAATGTCACTTAGACAATGCCCTGACCAGGACTAGAAAAAGTAAAAAAAAAAAAAAAAAATGGCAAGAAACTCAAGTATTAGTATCAATTCCAAGTTTAAAGAACAATGTCACCTAAACTATGAGAATTACATGAGTGAACGCCGTGTGAGTGTTTCACATCAGATTGTTAAATGCACCATTTGTTTGATTAAGATGTAAATGGGTAAAAGACTAATTGGTCCAAGCACAGAAGATTGTTGTTTAGAACACGTGCACGGCTGGTGGCTCACACATACATACAGACAGTGTGTGCAGTGTAGAGTCCCTGCTTAAAGCAGTCCAGTGATGATGTTTGTTTGATGATTGCAGTGCGAGAAGATTGAGTGCAGCCTCCAGTGGAGTGTCAGTTCGGACCGGGGTGGGGCAGCCGAGGACGGCCGCCCTGAACGGCAACACCACACCACCGCCGTACGACCAAACTAAGGTAACTACTGCCCACTCTTCTTATACCACCAGTCCGCCACCTAACTATTATCCATCCTCCATGTCTTGATCTCTTCTTTTTAATGCCGAAAACAGAGCAATGTCATCGTCTAAAATTTTCATTACATACATGCGTACATGCTCATTACGTACATGCTTTCATTACACATATCTGTTTTCAGTCAGGTTCCTTGGAATAAGAACAAAATGTTTTATGTACGTGTTATATATGTAAAACATATATATATATATGTCTGATACAATGTATATGGCAGACACCCAAGGCGAGGTGGTGAACGTATGCCAGTAATAAACCAAATAAAAAAAATAAATCAATCAATCAAAACAAAGAAAAAAGGATGCATATGAAAAGGGTAAGACTTACCTCTGGATAGCGGCGACAGAAGTTCGCCAGCGGCGAAGTTGAGGCGATGAGTGGATGGTGAAGGGAGATGTGTGTGTGTGTGTGTGTGTGTGTGTGTGTGTGTGTGTGCGTGTTTTGTGATACAAAGGCGTAATGATGGCGAGGAATTCCAGGCTCGTTGAAGCGGATGATCGCAGTGGCGATTAATGTCCACGACGTGCGAAGGCGCGACGATGTGTTCATTTGTTGGTGAAGGCGCGGGGGGTGACCTTTAATGCATACACCAATTACTGTAGAATATCGCCGGCGCGAAAACTTGAGGCGAAACATACGCGTATGCACTTTTGAAGACCAACAAAAGACGAGTTGGAATAGGGCGACTAAAGGGCGAACTGTACACAGGCCGATAGACACACAGATGTTATCGTTGAGAGCACCGGAAGAAGAGTGAAAGAGGTAGACGAGCGGTGGCCAGGGCAATCGGAAGTAGAGAGGGAAAGCTTATGGCATGGTGATGCAATACCGGATGCATGGCCGGAAAGCGGCCCCTAAACTAACGTAGAAAAAAAGGAGGGAGTGAAGAAGACGGGAAAGGAGAGCTTAGTACTTCTAACAAGGCGCCCACACGCACGCGCGTGAGGGGAGAGTAATGTAGTACCGGTAGTGCACCGACCAACAATATATATGTATAGTTTTTGAGATGTTTTATATCTATTCTATATATATGAAAAAGTAAGCAATTTTGTTGGTCAGATTTTTTAGTTAATATTGGAAATTCGGCTGGACGGATTTTCAAGCGGCCTGCACCATTTGACACAAAATTTTCTTGAGATATTACGACGGGAGAAGGGTTGGGCGCCGATAACGCCAGGGGCGGAGCCGCCGTTTGGATGGATGGATTTTCAAGCAGTTTACACCAATTGACACCCAATGTTCTTGAGAATGTTTATAGTGGTAAGGAGTTTTCTGTTTATAGTGGTAAGGAGAGGTGAGTCCCCGCCCGGAAGGTTGGGCATAACTGGCATGCCACGCAAGAATGTGCATGCCAAATAATTTTATCACAAATTATTTATCAAAGTGCAACACATACAAAAATTTCTCATTTATAAATTCGTATAATGTGATTTGTTAAAAGCGACCCCCATGGACTCGCTAAACTGCCTTTGGCAGTTGATTACAAAGGCCAAATCAAAATCAGGTAGAGTTGCTCAATTAAATTGAGGTGCTCTAACACATAGCGTACTTATCACTTCGTACACATGAACAATAAAGAAATAAAGCGAAAATATCTAGCCATTAAGGAGAGTTGTTATCTGGTACTGGAAGTGAACACATGTGGGTTTCGCTCGAGTTTACTTGCATTTTGAAGTGGTTTGTTGAACGATTTTTGTGTAATTTTTGAATCAAAGTTCAAGAGAATAGTTGTGAGAAGAGAAGTGTGTATTGGGAGAAGAGTAGGAGTACATGAGAGTTGTGTAGGTGGGGGAACACCTCAAGGTCAGTGCATATTTGTAATTTGCACATGATAATCTGGTAAAGGTACTGAACGTTACTGATAATTACAGATTTTTATGAAGTTTAGATGCCCGCAATATACTAAATATTTAATATAGAGTTCATAAAATAAACCATTGTAGCTCTTATTAGGATTATTAGCTAGTCTGAATCTAAATTATATGAGCAACGAAGATAATACTTTAAATAAATACTGCGAACTAATACTTTTAAAACGTCAAAAAGGAGAAGAAGTAAAAGTTCACCAGAAGAGAATCAAAATAAAAGGTTACAAAATCAAAACAGCTGTCCAGGAGAAAATATTGTTATGGAGGGTACAATGGACAAATTGAGTTACATGCTTGATTCTAAATTAAAGACATTTACGCAAGAATTACCATCTAAAGAAGATTTTAAAATTTTAGGGAGTAAATTAGATTTTATAGTGGCGGAAAATGCAAAATTAAAACAGGAAGTGGAAGAGTTGAAAAACAGGGAAAAGAGACTAAGTGATATAGTGGAAGGTCTAGTAAATAAGGATAAAGCAAATAATTTGATTTTTAGAGGCGTAAATAAAAAAAGACAATGAAGAGATTGTTGAGTCAATAAAAGAGCTATGTGGAAAAGTTTAGGAGTTGATGACGTTATTATAAATAAGGCGTTTGAAATTAAGAATAAAGGTGGAAAATGTATGTTTTTGGTAGAGTTTAATTCAGAGAATACTGTATGGAAATTATGAGGAATGTTAAAAGATTAAAAGGTACCGGAATAGTGATTCACAAAGATCTTTGTACCAGAACAAAAATGAGAAGAAGATGTTTGTGGAGAGTTAGAGCTAAAGTGTTGGAACTCGACAGGGCTGGAGTTGTTCTTATGAGAAATTCCTACTTTATTTATAAAAATAAGAGATTTATTTGGGATATGGATAATGGTCTGAAGTGTGATGGAAAAGATGGACTAGCAGAGTTGGAACAGATGATTGGTATTAGGTTTTTGGCGAACGAAAGGAACTGGTTCCGGAATTTATTGCTTGATGACATATTTATTACAAGTAATACACCCTTATCTTTTCAAGAAACTCGTACTGTGCAAGAGGTGGAATCTGGAAGAAGCTGCGAAGCAGGTAAGGCAAAAAACGGAAAGAAGGAATAAAGGTGGAAAGTGCAGTAAGTGAGAAAGTCCAAAATATTAAGTGTATTTGTTCAGGGTTAAGTTATAATTTGGCTGGTCTAAAAAACAAAATAGAGAAGGTAAATTTTTTCAGTTACGAAACGTTTTTAGAGGAAGTAGATCAAAGTTATTTCGAAATTTTTTTGCGAATTACAAATTATGTTGGGTTAGCGCGGAAAGGGAAGTTAAGTTTGGTAGAGCTGAGAAAGGAAGTTTATACGGAATCAAACTAAATTTAATTTCTGAAGGGTTTAGCTTTCAAGTGATAGAGAGGTAAAGTTTAATTATGTATCAAAAAGATAATATTAATTTGTATGTTCTTCCAGTCTATGTGAGTGTTGATAATTGGAGAGAGGATTTTATAAAAATTAGAAATGTATTTAGTGCATATAGCAATAATTTAATTCTTATAGGGGATTGTAACGTAGGGATAGGAGAAAATCAAACCATTCCCTCGGAGTTAATTGCAGAAGGGTTTGAACCGGGTAGAAAATCCAAAGATAAAACTACGAATAAAAAAGGTGAAGTTTCTCGAACTGTGTTCGGATTTTGATGTAACAGTTTTAAACGGTAGAATATCAGGTGACTCACTGGGGGAATATACTTTTATCAGAGGAGATGCTTGTTCGGTTATTGACTATTGTTGTGTTTCCATGAATATTTTACCTCTAATAAAAAATTTTAAAGTGAAGTCGGAAATTTTCTCCGACCATATGCCCATTTACTTAGATTAAATTTAAATTCAGAAACAAAAGATATATTATGCCTCTTCTGCCTAAACTTAAATGGTCTGAGATGGATGATCTATACTTTAAAAAACGCATGGAACGCAATAATTATGACGTGACTCCGGAGTATCCACAGGTTACAGTCTGTTACCTTGCCAGTACAGTTTATGAGGCAGTATATTTTGGTAATCGTATAAATGTGAAAATAAAGTAAAATCACAATTTTGAGAGAAATGGTTTGATTTTGTTGTAGTAAGTTAAGAAATAAAACATTTACATTGCTGAAACTATTTAAAAAAACCAATAGTGAATTGATTAGAAGGCATTATGTAAGTGCTAATAGAGATTTTAAACAATTATGGAAATTAAAAAAGAAAAACCACCAATTAGCCATTATAGAAAAATTTAATAATGTTAGTACTTCGAAAGAATTTTGGGATTTGGTCACTTTACAAAAAACAGAAAGTTGTAGGAAGTCCGGAAATAAAAGGAGAAAAATGGGTAGAACACTTCAGGAATCTTTTAAACCCACCTGTTGAAGCGTCACCTTTCTTATATGCACCTCCGTTTATTTGTAATGAAACTCTCGATAGACCCTTTGAAGTTACAGAATTAAAGCAAGTATTAAAGAAAGCAAAAGATGGAAAAGCGTCGGGATATGATCGTATCCCTTATGAATTTTATAAAGCTAGTCCCGATAATTTTTTGGATAAAACTTTGATAAGGTTTTTTAATTCAATTTATGAATCTTCTGATATACCAAACAGTTTCTGTAAATCAATTATTTTTCCTCTTTTCAAGAAAGGTGATGTAGGGGAAATTAGTAATTATCGTGGAATAGCATTCACAGATTGCGTAGCTAAATTATTTTCGGGTTTATTATTATTGAGACTGGATCGTTGGATATCTGAAAATAATGTAATTAATGAATATCAAGCGGGATTCTGAAAAGGGTATTCAACGATTGACAACATATTTAATTTGGTGAATGTTACGGACTGCAAACCCGTTTAAAACGTCACAAAACATACGCCTTTTTTATAGATTTTAAGGCAGCATTTGACTCTCCGGATAGGAATTCAATTTTTTACCAATTATTCCAATTAGGAGCATCAAATAAATTTATTGAAGCCGTTCGAGGGTTGTATAGGTTTACGGACGGAATCCGCAGTATGACTAAAAACGGGCTTACAGAGTCTTTAGAACGGCGGTAGGATTGAAACAGGGTTGTCTACTCTCCCCTAGTTTATTTTCAATTTTCATGAATGATTTTTATGATAATATTGGTGGAGGAGTCTTTATCGGGGGAGTAAACATAAGATGTCTTATGTACGCCGACGACATTGTGTTGCTGGCGCCAGATCCAAATGTACTGCAAATGATGATTAATAATTTATCACGCTATTGCAGTCTGTGGAATTTAACAGTTAATAAAAGGAAATCTAAAGTGATGTTATTTGGGCGAGGAGGAAGGCGTGCGAAAAATGAAAAGTGGAAGATGGATGGTAAACCCTTGGAAATCGTTAATTATTATAGTTATTTAGGGATTGGTTTTACTCCACGTATCAATCTTAAAAAACACTTTTTAGAAAAGTCTCTTAAAGCTAAGTTCGCCTTGAATTTCACCTATAGTAACATTCTTAATAAAAATGAAATACCAATATCAAAGAAAATGGTCATCTTTAATGCCTGTGTGCGCTCAATAGTATGTTATGCGGCGCAGGTCTGGGGGAGCCGTGGTTTTGAAGAAATTGAAAAATTAAATCTATACTTTATAAAAAGATTGTTCTCGTTACCATTTAATTCCCCTAGGTATATTTTGTACCTGGAAACAAATCTCTACCCGATTTTTTTCTTTACGATGAATTTGCACTTTAACTACATTAAAAAGGTTTTGTTGATGCCGGATTCAAGGCTGCCTAAAATTTTGGCGAAGCAAATTATTGAGAAGAACATATCGTGGCATAAAGATAATTTAGACTTGTGTAATAAATTGGGTTTGCAGTTGGATTATCTGTCAGAAGATATGTGTACAAATATTTTAGAAGCGTTAAAACAAGAATTTAGGTATGAAATGATATGTAAGACGCAAAAATCTAGTTTTCATATTTTGTATAAGGATCTGAAGTTGTTCTCCTCAGAAAATCATTATATCTCAGATCACAATAATTTAAGGTCTATAAGAGTTATATTTATTTAAATAGCGTGGACAGCTAATTAAGCTTAACGCCAGTATTTGTAGATCCGAGGAACAAAGAAGGTGCTCTCTTTGTAACAGTAATGAAATGGAGGATGTTTATCATTATTGGGTGTATGCTCCACTTTACAGGAATGGCGCGTGAAGTGGTTTGGTAAGAAGTTACTATCGCTGAATGAAGTGATAAATGTATTGAATGGTGCAAATTGGAGAAACCTAATTAATTTTCATACATATGCCTATAAATATAGAAGCCTATTTGTGCAGGAGTTTAACTATTGCGCACATAGTGAAAAATTGAAAACCTGCCTCTCTATCAATATTGTATATATACAAATAGTTCTTTTAGTTTATTCTATTTTCGTAAGATATTTATTTTTTAAAGTGCTTATAAGATTATTCATATGTTTTTCAGAAGTTATATTTATTTCTATTAAGAAGAAAATTTATTTTGTTTATGTTGCTTTTATTTATTTTGTTAGTTGGTAGTGTTCAAGGTAGTAAATACTGTTGTACACAATTGATGACAACTCTGGCTGACGACGTTAAGCACCAAGCCGATTAGCTTTGAAGTTTTCTTTTGTTTATTTACATGTCATAAATGTTTGTCAATAAAGCATTTCTATTCTATTCTATTCTATTCTAGCCATTAAATAATTAAGATCATACCGATGTCATAATGAGAGAAATGCTCATATAAAGTGAAATAATCAGACTAAATAAGTAAAATAATCAGAGACATTTTCCGTGATAGCCTGCTTCATCGACACGTTTCGGGCGTTCGTCCATCTTCAGGACGAACGTTTGTCAGACAGTGTGATAACACAAACTTGCACAGAGCAAATTCAGTTTACACTTTGTGTAGCTCTGTGCAAGTCTGCGATATCACACTGTCTGACAAACGCATCCTGAAGATGGGCGAACGCCCAAAACCGATGATCACAAAATGAAGCACGGAAAATGTCTCTGATGCTTTCCAGCTCTGTGGTACTAACCACCACAACAAGGAAAATAATACCTGTGGATGACATAAGTGCCTCTAAAGTCTAACTATAAACATAAAGTTTATCTATTTAATATGTTGGGAAATAATGCTCAGGGAGTCCAACTAAATTATTCTCCATTAAAGGAACTACGTCATTACGGCAATGTATTACATTTATATTAAAAATACTATACAATTATAATCAGACGGATTTTCAACCGGTTTGCACCATTTGTCACAGATTTTTTTTAAGAATGGTAGGAGGGGTGAGGGCTTTTCTGAATTATATTCACAATGTATATGTATGCGTGCTTGTGTGTGTATGTGCGTGTATGTTTGTATGTATGGTTTAACAGCATAAAATAAATAAAATAAAACCATGACGCTCGACTTGATTATTCGTATACTTATTAACAGAGAAACTAAGAGGTAGGGTTAAATCTTACAGTTTTTCTTTATTTTCCTAAATATCTTTAAAGTGGTGCGTCTAACTGATTTTTTACTTTCGATCGACCTCTCTGGAGAAGATCACCTCGGACCTGCTTTTCATTAAAATGCGGCCTATAAGACGGGGGCCGTTAGTCCAGTTTTAAACAATTTAATACACCATTTATAGTAACCGTGGAAACAGATTGTAACCATGGCTAAATGAAATAATTGCGAAAATAATTAATATTGAACAATTGAGTGAAGTGCATTGCATCGGCAGCTTCCGGAGAGGGGGAAGGAAGCTCTTGTAGTAAATAAATTAAAATTTTCTTGAAAATGTTAAGAGGGCTCAGGGGTTGGGTGCCGATGGCATGTGTGTTCTGTTTGGTGCATATTGTTACCACTTTCAATACATACTACAGAACCTGCAGCACACTAGGCAACAGTGAAAGTTATTAAACGTGAAGAATCATAAGGTGAGGATTATATGGCAACTACATCTTTCTGGAAAGTACACAAATCGCCTAAACTATTCAAACTGCTCAGCTAAATTCCATCTTGACTCTACCCGCTTTGAAACGGCGCAAAAATAATAGATTACATTATTTGTTCCTAACTTGTCCAGTTCTCAACCAGTAAAGATACAAATTTATCAATAACTATACAGCTCACTGTAACACAACCTTAGATTAAAAGTAATTTAACTTATTAAATCTTGATGATAATGAGAAAATTAATAATATATTTCTTTTTGTAACTAGTTGTTTAAAATTTAGAAAAATAATTTTACACCGAACTGCCTGTTGCTTACCTTTAAAACTGTTTTGCTTTAAAACTATCCTATAGCACAATTTATTATTCTTGAATCAACTACTTTGAAGATTATTTTTAATTTATTTGTTTTGTTTGTACTGAATCAGTTGTTAATTTTCAGTTTGTTGTAGTGCATTCTTAATTTTGAAAATAATTCTGTTTAATTAATCCAATTATTACAATCATACAAAACATATTATGTGTTCTGTATTTATTATCTTGTAAGGTCAACTCTTGCCATGAGATTTGTAATCTCTATAAGCAATAAAGTTTCATTGATTCAAGTAAAATACCAAGCTGAACGTTGATTCTCCTAACTGCTGCCAGTTGTGCTACAAAAACTGACATTCTAATGGCACAGAAAATACAAATGGCAATTTCTTCAAATCAAATATAACGCCTGAACGTATGGCTATATAGACAGGCCTGCAACGCAACTATGTATTGCACCAACGTATTGTAAACTGAAGGAGTTATCATCACTAATGTCTACACTCTACACCGACATTACTACATATTATATTATGGTCTAATCTGATAAGCCCACTATTGCCCATGACCGTATGATGACCAACGCACTGCTTCGTACTTTCACACTTTCTACTGTTTCCTTAAAGCTGAAAGCGGAAGTATTGCATCGTATCAAATTTTCGAAATGAGTTTGACCGGAAATACATATTTTTATTATCCTGAGTATGATAAATATTTTTTTTAGCTAATAGTCTTAGAGTATTTATGGCCGTGTGAGTGTGTGTGTAGTATGCGCGCGCGTCTGTATGCGTGCGTTTGTGAATGGACAAAATATCTCAAAAATGAAAAATCACAGAAGATAAAATTTGATATTTCGATTAGGTGCCAACATTGAATTTGGCCGGAATTTTTCGACCAAACTCCATCAATCAGAAGTGACCCATTACCGAATATTTTTTTCAGTTTTTAACATTTGCTTTAAAACGGCTCCAATGATTTTCTTTAATCTTGCGTACTAACAGTACATATAAATGTTTATCATTTGTATTTTTGGGGTGTTCTGGGTGTACAATACCACTGAGGTCGAACATACAGTTCTAACGCCTGTATAATATTAAGGTGCAGTAAATACATTACTAGATGCCAAGTTTGAAGGAAACCGTTTCACCGCAAGCGCCATTTTACAGCAGTAGTTTTTATTATTTTTTAAAATTTTCTTAGAAACTGTAGCAGGCATTTTCATTGAACGTGGAGTGCTCACTCCATAGATTTAGACCTCTCACTTTTTAATTGCTTGCTGGGTACCTGTGATTTAGGCTTTCTGGAACGGCCATTACAAAGGGGTTGACCTCTGACAGTCCAAAAATTGTAATCCCACTGCCTTGATTTATAAGTAATGTTACACATTTAGTAAACATTGTTAGTTTAATAATAAATTATGTATCAATTAGAATTACAGTAAGGAAACGTCGCGTGAGTTTTTCAATCAGAATTCTTGCATGTAGTAAGATCACGCTTTTGTGTATTGTTTAGTAAGGACTGTGCTTTTGTGGCTTGTGTAGTAAGGACTGTGTTTTTGTGGCTTGTTTAGTACGAACTGGCTTTTGTGACTTGTTTAGTAAGGACTGTGCTATAGTGACTTGTTTAGTAAGGACTGTGCTATTGTGACTTGTTTAGTAAGGACTGTGCTATTGTGACTTGTTTAGTAAGGACTGTGCTATTGTGACTTGTTTAGTAAGGGCTCTGCTTTTGTGGCTTGTTTAGTAAGGACTGTGCTATTGTGACTTGTTTAGTAAGGACTGTGCTTCTGTGGCTTGTTTAATATGGACTGGCTTTTGTGGCGTGTTTAGTAAGGACTATGCTATTGTGACTTGTTTAGTAAGGACTGTGCTTTTGTGACTTGTTTAGTAAGGACTGTGCTTCTGTGGCTTGTTTAATATGGACTGGCTTTTGTGGCGTGTTTAGTAAGGACTATGCTATTGTGACTTGTTTAGTAAGGACTGTGCTTTTGTGACTTGTTTAGTATGTATTGCATGAGACTATATAATGGGTATTGAAAAAATGGCCGCCGACTATTACAGAGAAAAAATATCTAAGTGAAACACTAACACGACTCTGCTTCATTCAATTATTAAACAGACAAATTTTCTTTAAACTGGATATTTTCACTTAGCCGTTACGTGAGAAGGGATTAGCTGAGTGGTAGCGCGCTGGACTAGCAACGCGGAGGTTCCGGGTTCGAGTCCAGCAGTACAGCCCTAGTTTTTCTCTTCCTAGGAGCCTAGATAGCTTCCGCTGTTGGACAGTGAGCTGTAGAGGCTCTAGGATGCCCAAAAGATTTTTCAGACGTCTCTAGATCAAATAGTTATCAGGATATCTTTTAGCAACAATTAGTGTGCGGTTGCATAAAAATGGCAATTCTAATAAATAACAGTAATAGTTTCAGATAGTTAGATATTAGCAGCAGTGTTGCCGCCTGTGTTGTGTGCGGACAGTGTTGTGACCAATTTAATAACTAGATAATAACAAATTGGCAACACTGTACGAGTATATCATCCCACGGGCCGCCCTCATTCTTAATTCCATTTTATAATTTTAATAAATCAGCCAAATAGATCTTTGTGCACTCGGTCGCCTTCGTATTTCTGCGTTTTAATAAGTATTAAGCTTTCTTTTGGTTTCATTCAGATTATATATATTTTGCAAAATATTACCTTCAGATATTACATTAAGGAAGCAATTGGTGAGATGGTTTTACATTGACGACTAACCAGTCAGAACTGGGTGGCCAATGTCTTGTTGCGGCTGTGAAACTAACATTCCGCTTTTCTTTTTTTTTAAGTCCCTCAGAGCCTTCTCAGTGCACTGCCGGCCTCCGAGCTGTGTTCTCTAGCTACAGGCAACACTGCCCATCGCCGGATAGACAGCTATAGAGCCTCCCAGGAAGAGAAAGTCCAAGGTCAGCACTGCTGGATTCGTACTCGGGACCTCTCAGTGCACTACCACTGAGTTATTATCATTATTTGTCTGTGTGGGGGGGGCATACCCTACGCTATCGAAAGCCCCGCTGTGCCCATCTAGCTACCCCAAGAAAAACAACAGCAATCCGGCCTAGAACAACAATCCGGGCCACCACTGAGTTAATCCGTTCCCTTACAACACATAATTATTCTATTAAGTGATTTTACAGACTGAACAAAACAAGTTTTCATTGCACAGTTCTAGTTTAACTATGAAAATACCAGAGGTAGCTGCCACACGTGTAGTCATATTCAAGCAGTCGTTATATCACGTGTCCATCACTTACATGAAAGTAATGCTCAGCAGCCCTATTAGACGTTTAGATATTCGGAGGAAGTTGGTCACGCACAGTGCAGCAACAACTACTTTGTTTAACGAGTTCTTTAACATGGATAAACTATATGTGACACTCCAAGTGAATGTATCTGTGGTCGAGAGAGAAATTCTAGCCATGTAGTAACGCGCCTTGGCCGTGCAGTCCAGATGGCGCCTTTGACCACCTCTCCTTAATCTTACTGAAACTATAATTTCATTTTTTCTTACTTCTTCATTTATTGTATTATTATCTGTTTGACAGTTTGGTTCTAATTCATTGTGTTCCAGTTATTTATTATAAGGATCTTATGTACCCAATACGTAGTTAGTAGTAATTATAATTAGTCGAAGCTAGGAATTGCATAATGAGTAGTTAGAAAGACAACTCAGCCTTGTAGACTGTCTCGTAGAAAGTTCAAACTTGATATTCCGATTAGATATCACAACGGGATCCGACAGTTAGTAGCCTGCCTAAATTCTCAACTGGATGTACTATTTTACACAATGGTTTTTTTCACTTTTTTGCAATTTTTTCGAAAATGGCTCCAACGATTTTCCTTAAACTTGATATATCAACTGCACATACAGAGAGCTACAACTTTTATTTGCAATATTTCTTCGGGTAAATTCATTTAAGAGAATTTTTGGTGGAGGGGTGGGGTTATGTTTTCCTCTAAGTGCTATCTTAGGTATTCATACGATTCTGCCATCTAAACAAAATTAATTAGAAATAAATAAATTGCCAAACATCCGAGTTTCAAGAAAATTAGTAAACCGGAAGTGCGGCATTGCTGAACAGTTTTTTTAGTTTTCGCCATAATCGAATTTTATTAAATTTGGTATTGGAACTGTAAAATTGGTCAATTACAAGTTTGTTAGAGAAAGTTGTGTGTGTGTTTCACACCAGTTTTTTTTGTTTAGTTCATGTTTTTCTGCTTTTAGTGTATTATTATTTACTATGTTTGAAAGAATTTTTCATCCTTTTCATGTGTACCCGTGAAGAAGATATCCATTTGTCGAAACGTTGGATAATCTATAAAAGTATTTTTTTGACCGCTTCTCCATACCTTCATCATCTAAATCAAATGGTCGAGAATTATTATTGTCTCCTTATCCAATAATGTTTGTTTGGAGATTTGTTAGCCGGATTGAAAGAAAATATTAAACATTTTTTAGTCTAGTGAATTTCTAATATGAAAGTTTATAAATTAATTTTCTATAAATTAACTATTGTTCTTAATAATTTCAAAAAAATTAAGATTCAAATTTGTTCAAATTATTTTATATAATATAAGGCAGTTAGTAGGGGGACAGTTTCAAAGGAAATATAGTGAGCGTAATGTATGTAGCGCATATACAGAGGTGGGGGAAGGAGGCGCAATAATGTGCCCTTGTGGTGGGTGCCCAGTTGGTGGAGGAGCCAGCTGTACAGACGGATAGATTGTGTGGGCCCTGCCCCTCTCTGGCTCGCACTGTTCACTTGCTTTTTTCATCACTTCTCCATAATACTGTATATAGCTATATTCATGAATTAGTCTGTTTTATTTCCCCTACTAATGCGACATTACGTTTGTATCAAATTTCGAAATCAAGTTTTCATAGAAAATACTTATTTCGAAGTCTCCTGAACGAACTTGAGTTGGTGAGCATTGATACATGTTCCAAGGGCTCTTATTATTCCTTTTGTTTTCCTATCTCCAGATTGTATAGGAGATAGAGGAGGAGAACCCAATTCACTCCTGACACGCTGCAACTCTTTCATCAGACAAGCTTTAGAAGCCTGGCTACAAACTGGGAGTTGGGGCAGGAGATATCCTCCCAAGACTCTCCCTCATGGACTTGTTTAGTGAAATAGAACTGAATGGGATGTGGCTGAAAAATGCCCTTGCCCTGGCCCTTACAAGGTCGCAGGACACTATACCCCCCCCCCATGGTGCTGCACTAAGTTCCGAACTCTATATCACTCCATCAATATATGAGCGGATTATATGCCGTCTACTCTACAGATATCTCACTCAATGTTTTGTGTGTGTGTGTTTTATTAGGATATATGGGTCAACAGATAAAAAACAGCATGTAGGCAGATAGTTCGCATGATAGATTACAAGAAGGAAACAAACAAGATACAGTTAGCTGGCACGTAGGTGCCTGAATCTAGTCTAGCTCGCCCGACCGCACTTTGTATGTTGTGCACAAAGGATAGCCAAGCCCAAATAATTAGATATTCATTATTATTATATTATATAACAAACCCAATATAAACTGCACTCACAGTTTGCAATGTATTGTATTAAATATTCATTAATTTAACCGAAACTTTTTATTTTAATCAAATACATTCCCGTACTACATTTTGGCAAGTTTGTTATTGCGTATTTAGATCTCGACTATTTGTATTTTCCCTTACTGTTGATTAGAAGTAATGATGGCAATCTGTTTACTTGCTCTCACTGCTAGCAAGAGTATATAGAGTATAGAGTATAGAGAGTACGATCGCTGCAGATTTTAAAAATTGGTTTTCATCGATTATACATGTTTTGAGTCCTCCTAAATAAGAAAAAAATGTTTAGCGAATGGTTTTATATATATACCATCTGTGTGTGTGACTAAAATATCTGAACTATCACTGCATCTGATTCGAAGGTTTCGAGCAAAATCCATCTACCGAATGGGCGACTTTACTGAATTTTTTCAGTTTTTTCAGGCCTACAGCCAGTCTAAAGTTTGCGAATCCTCACAGACTTGGAGGTGAACTCCGCTCATTGCATTAGTGCGGGCTTTCAACGATTTCAAGGCTACAGAATGCGCTTGCAAATAATCTTGGGCTGTCACAAGTCGAAAACAAGCCAGGAAAATTCCTCTGGGCAGTTCATGAGAAATGGGATATGCTGCTCAGTATGTACTCCATTGTTTACCAAGCGCAATACAATCACACCTTTTTAGTTCTGCCCTGGAGAAACCTCTTCACTGAGCTGGATTCCACTGGCGCAAATGATTTCTCCATTTTGTGCAACTAGTTTAGCCAATCGATTAATCTTTCATTTCCAGCTACCCTGCAGTGACTCGGGATCCCCTGCAACACAGTAATCCTCCAAACTGATTACAGTTTATCATAATGTTGCTACATTCTAGTACGTCGTAAGATTCACTGAATCTCAGGATGCTAATATTGCAGCTTAGGTATCGATAAGTATTACCATTTGTCTTGCTTGAACCTGTTCAATAAAGCAGAAGGCAAAAAGAATGGCTCTGACTTTCCCATCAAAATTGGAAGCTAATGGTCACAAATTGGTCAGATGATTCTGAAATGTAAAAAGCTTGTTGAGAAAACCCTGCATTACTTTCCATTACCGAACCATCCGAAAAGATGATACATAACTCCACCTCGCTCGGGGGACTTACAATTTCGACTGGCTAGATGAGTGTATCTAACTCTGAGCTGAGCACAATCAGTGCCTACTGGCTAGATGCGTGTATATAACTCTGAGCTGAGCACAATCAGTGCCTACTGGCTAGATGCGTGTATATAACTCTGAGCTGAGCACAATCAGTGCCTACTGGCTAGATGCGTGTATATAACTCTGAGCTGAGCACAATCAGTGCCTACTGGCTAGATGCGTGTATATAACTCTGAGCTGAGCACAATCAGTGCCTACTGGCTAGATGCGTGTATATAACTCTGAGCTGAGCACAATCAGTGCCTACTGGCTAGATGCGTATATATAACTTTGAGCTGAGCACAATCAGTGCCTACTGGCTAGATGCGTGTATATAACTCTGAGCTGAGCTCAACCAGTACCTACTGGCTAGTTGTGTATGTGAAGACAGGAATTGTGAAATTGTAATTAAAGGAAGTCGTGTAAATATTTGTAAAGTACACAATAGTGGATAGTGTACAGTGTGGCCGCTAGAGTATCTTGAGATAAGAATCACTAGTCATGTGGTCACCATTATAAGGAAGTTAGGCTATGTGAGTCTGTAAATGAGCTCATCGCAGCCATCTCTAGTAGTGTTGGGAAACTTAGCCATGTTCTCATATGAAACTGTTCTAATTACACATATGACAAAACAGAACATTTATTAATGAAATTGATATTCAGCTATTTAGATATTAATATTTGTTTATTTTGAATTACAATCACAATTGACGATATAGTGATGTAGTGATTTTGGTATAAAGCAGCAAGTGGGTGATTAAATTTGTGGTAATTAGGTGATCGCATTACTGGGGTCAGTGTGTGCAGGCAGCGCCACCCTCATAGTCCGTCATGTATCATTCGTCTGCTTTTGTGATTTATTTCCACACAACCTCCACCAACCACTCATCTAAATTATCTTACATTTTATATTAATTATATTGATTTGTAAAATAAGTTTGGCACAATATATCTAAATATTAAGTGGGGATGGGCAAATTTACAAAAAAAATTAACTCAATTAAGCTAAAAATAATTTAATTTTTTACTTGGTCTCGCTGCTGCGATCACGTCACTGTTTGGACAGAGAATTTTCACAGGAAATACATATTGTTGGGGCCCTTGAATAAAAACTAAAAGTATCTCATTACAGTCTGTTTGAGGAGGACAAAATATCTCAAAAAATAAAATTCCAAGAAATACAATTTTTATTATATATATATATATACTTTGTATATATATATATATACTTTACTGATTTTTTTTTTAATTTGTTTTTTGCGATTTTATGGTAAGTGGTGCCAACGATGTTTTTTAAATATTACATCTCAAAGATAGACTTCATTTTTTATTTGATAGATCCAGAAGTGTTTTGGGGAGCTGATGTTGTTACCGTTCCCCTAGTTGGCACTCCATTAGAGTTAGACTTAAACTGTCGTTACAAGCTCTGCTGGCTGCTGCCATTCAATGTAATTACATAAAAGTAATCTCCATTTATATTTGAATTGTTTTTATTAGAGTTAGAAAAAGTCGTGATTTTCACACTAGACACCAGATTTCACGTTCACACCAGACTTTTCAAATGTTTTTTATGCAGGTTTGCATATTTTGTTAGCCATCTTTCCAAAATCAGATTTCTAAAAAAACAAGAGTGACGGAGAGGCTGCCACTGAGGGAAAATACATATGTCGCCACTTCTCTCTGTATCTTGCTGATTTGGAGAGATTTAGACAAAGGTATACCAGGTTTTTGCTGATGTATTGCGATTGTCGCACTCTCTTATGCAATATAACTGCATAAGAATGTTAAATTACAGTCTTTGAGAATTTGTGAATGGATCCCGCAATGATAGATAATATCTGTGATAAACCAAACAAATGAAGCACACACTATTCTTGTGGTTGTTGTGGAGTGTATCAACTAAATTTGCTCTGTGCAAATCTAAATTTGCAGAGTGCAAATCTCTGTGTAAATCTGTGGTTGCTGTTTGACAAAAAGCATCCTGATGATGGGCGAACGCCCGAAACCGGACGTTGACCACAAAAAGAAGCAGCAGGCTATCACGGAAAATATCTCTAATGGGAATAAAATTCAACACTTAATACGATTATTCACTTATCTTGGAGACCTTTAAGTTCCTCAGCTAAATTTAGAAAGGCAGGTGATTACTTTGCTTCAGCCGGCAGTAGAGAAGTTATTATTAAGAGCAGGTGCACTAGTTAAGGCGCAATTGTAAAACTGTGGCATGTGCAGCAGTATTGTATGTGACCGAAATGTGGACAGTACAGATTACAGAAAAGGTTAAGTGAATATTGAGCAGCAGGTGTCCCTGAGACTGTAATCTCGTTCTCCCAAGTTTGGAAATATGTTTGCCTGAGAGTTCGACCTTATTCTACTTATTAATCTTCTATTTGATTATATTTTTGTTCTGCTTCACCCGAATCTTTATTACTTTTATTACTGCTGCAAGAGGAAATATTGCAGTCGTGTCAAATTCTTGCATTTTGAGAAATTAAACATCGCTATACATCATGTAATGCACTCTCCTCCATTTGCGCAGAGAATCTCCAGGTGCTGCCTGGTGGCTTGTAGCAACCACCTAATAATTAGTCTTTATAAATGAAGGGCGGATTCATTGCTACATTTTAAAAGCCATTTTGTCATTTAACTAGAGATGTGCAATGTTATTATCTCTAAACATGAGCGAAGCCAATCATTTTTACTAATATTGCTGGGAATAGTTATATATCACCGACTATTTGCGCTTTGTCTGCTGCATAACACTTGTTTCTGGCTATAAACTATCTCAAATATTTCATGTTTTAAACAGCTGTAAGGTATTTTTTTAATGAGATGACAAAGTAGTCCACAATATAGTCTCGTCGACCCCCGAAAACTTGAAATGTGACCTCAAAAATCTCTAGAAATCCTAAATAAATTTGTCCGGAAAATTGTTTCATATAAAAATGATTGGTTTTTAGGTACACTGCGCAAGTTTAGTACACTGCGCAATCTGAATTCCAAGTTTAAAAGAAATCCATGGAGCTATTTGCAACAAAATTCCGAATAACTCCAGAAACATCAATCATATTTTCAGTTAGTCGATTTTCTAAGTACATTAAGGTCTAAAGTACATTTAATGTATTACAATGAGTTTCTTAGAAGACCCCACAACCCTCAACAAATCAATTTTCCAAGTTGAGTGGTTCAAATAAAACAGAATATCAGTTCCTCCTGCGAATGTTTATTTTTGATATTTTCCTCACACACACACACACACACAAAACATTTATTTTATCAGAGAACTTTTCTGTTTTGTGTGTGTGTGTGTGTGTGTGTGTGTTTCCAGAATATCTCAAAAACGAAAAGTCGCAGGAAGCTCAAACTTGGTATTCCGTATGGGCATTGGACACGAACATTTCGGGCAAAATCTAACAACCAGAAGTGCTAGTCACTGAATTTTGTTTCCCAGGTTTTGTAATTTTCTCGAAACGCTTATAACGATTTTCTTCAAACGTGGAATGCTTGCTGTATAGATATATAAACCTATCACTTTTATTTTTAGCATTTTTCTGACAAAATTGTTTTTAGATAGATGAGGAATCTGAGACGTCAAAATTCAGTTGTCTTTGTTCGTTATTGGCCTCTCTACAATGTAATCATTCTCTCTCTCTCTCTCTGCCTCTGTTGGTAGGTTGGCAGCTGTCCCCTCCACCGCCTGTATATTACTCGTGTGTTAGTACATGTGAGTATAATTTGAAATTTAAATAAAATTTCATTTCATATATAGGTGTAAGAAGATAGTGAGTAAAATAAGGTGTTTCACACCAGATTTTGCTCATAAAATTATAGTAATGTAATTTAAACTAGTTTGAAATGGGTAAATCAAGTAGTAATGATAGTGTGAAGTTATAAGGAATATGTGTTTGTGTGTGCTTTGTACTTATATAGAATTAGGTTAGGTGTTGGTGAACTTGGAATATTGGTGAAGGTTATTAGTGGTGGGAGGCGAAGGAGTGGCAGCCAGCCTCTGAGACAGCGGTGCTCAGTGCTCTGCAGCTCTCTCTACTGTCATGGCGGCCGCTGTTAAAAGATTAGATGCTCTGTTCAGAGATTTAAAGTTTGAAGACGGACGGCGTTATTCGGTACCATCACAGATTGTCGAAGTGACTACCAAAGTAGACAAACATTGCGACGTTCATGGCGGCTTAACCAACACACTCATTGTCCAGCATCACAGACGTGGCTCGGTCCCTGCTGTGGAAGTGGTGCCTCCGCCAGCCTCTCTCAGGCGTCGTGATTCACTTGTATTGGGCTCGTCCATACCTAAAGAGGCGCATCCTTCAACATTTGCTTCAACCCTAAGAAAAGATTCACCAGGTGGTGCCCCGACATTCCCGCACCATCATGTTCAACAGCGCCGTGACTCCCTTTCAAAGAGACGTTTCTCTACAGACTCATTGGACAGTGTTCGAAGGAATTCATGGGACCCAAGTAGAAGAGGATCATCAGGCTCTTCAGGAGCTGGTTGTGAAGATCCCCTGTGGGAGGATGTCAACAAGAAGGTACGTGGTGCAGTTAGCATGTTCGAATTGTTTGTAAAGTGCATGTCGCAAGTCCACCATGACTGATCACTTTTCATACGTCCAGGTCATTACTCTTCACAACACACGTACACACACACACACACACACATATATATATATATATATATATATATATATAAATATATAAATTATAATATTTTATTTATATAAATGTAAATTAATATTATTATTATATTATATGTTATATAAATATATATAATATTTTTGTGCAAATTTTTTGTTCTCGAAGCTGTAGGTGTAGACGTTCAATCAGAGAGCATACTTCTTTGTAATTACTTAAACATTATCTACACATTTTTCCTTTCTCTTGCAGCACGAGGGAGACTAAGGACTGGCAGGTATAAAATAGGAAATTCGGTCGCTTGAAATTTTCGATATTAAATTTTCTCCGGAAATCATCTGGACACGATGAAAATGTTTTTAGGAATAATCAAGAATTTTGGTGTGTGAGTGTGAACGAAATAACTCAAAATCCAAAAATGACAAGGAGCTTAACTTGATATTCTGTTAGATATCATGGCATTCGGCTCGAATTTTTTTTAATCAAAATCCGTTATCCGGAAGTACGTCTTTTACTGTTTTTTTTTTCATTTTTTCATGATTTTTTTTAAATTTCTCGAATATTTTTCTTTAAACTTCCGGTTCGGACTTCACACACACACACACACACACACACCCACACACAGACTTTATTTGAAATATTTTTTCGGAAAATTAATTTTTAATTGGAGAAACTCAACTTACACAACACGCTTCATCATCCATTCAACATTTTTGATGCTTCATGTTAGCGCTCTGATGTGGTGTACAATGAAATCACTCCAACACCATCCATATTTATATTATTATTAAGGACAACTAAATGTTTATTAAAAGATCCAAGTTTGAAGGAAATAGTCAATTAAAGTAAGAATGAGAAAAAGGTGTGTGAGTGTCTCCGCACACCACGTTGTTTATAATAATATTTTACACAAGTTATAAGAGAAGCATTGGCCTGACAGTTTTCTGTTTGTGTTGTAACAATTCAGGTACACCTTGTAACTGTATGCGTGTGTGTTTAGGTAACATACAGTACCATGTGACATACAGTATCAGCGGATGAAACGCACGACTTTTACTGAAATATTTAGTGGTCCTTATCAGTTTTAGATAGAGCGACCAAATGGCAGATAAGAGGCGAGCCTAACCTCCAAGCTGCCAGAAACCCCTCATATTTATTTTTCCAGAAAAATGTTTCAAACAAAGGTTGTAGATCGTTGTGTGCGCGGTAGAGTTACCAACTTTAAAGGAAATAGATTAACCTGTTTTCGAGAAAATTGGTGAACACTCAGATCAGTGAAGTGGTGGAGTTCTGGTGGTGGAGTTGTGATTAACCAAGTCTTCTAACTTGGAATTTTTGCAAAATATTTAATTGCCTTTAATGACATACAGAGGGGGAGGATGCCTCGAGAAATACAAAGGAATGACTCGCTATAGGATTAATATAAGAATGATACTCTCGATACGAGTGGTACTCTAAATGTGAAAGCATAGAGTCTGGCATTCTCTGAAATGATTTTCCTAGTATGTCACCAAGTTTAAGGAACGGTTGAAATCATACTAGAGGAAGTTGGGGAAATATAAAAAATTAATTTAATAAAATGATGTTATTGTCGCGTTCCTAGCAGTAACAAGTGTAATAAATATCGAGCTTGAGTCACACACACACACATCCTGTTAGACAGAGAAAGAGAACGTGAAATAACGCGCGCACACACCGACCAGTTTCTAATAACAACTTCTCCATGCGCAGTAGGCCTCACATCATTATTTTTATAAATGAAAACTCAATTCGATACGAATGCAACATTTACGCTGGCAAGTGAGTATCTGCATACATTTTAACTGTAACTTTTATTATACACACATACAAGACACAATTGAGATTCTATGCTCAAGATTCACACAGCTTCCTGGAGTGAGCGCATGCGCTGTCGAACTGATCTTACTTATATCGCCCCATTTGTTCTTCCCCTTACTACTGCGGCTGCAAGAATTGGATTCAAGTCAAATTTTCAAAATCTCTATTTAACTGGAAATAAATGTTTCGAGTTGCTTTCAAACCGAGAATCTTTTTACCGAATGATATTTGTGTTTATCTTTGAACAAATAATGTCTCGAAAACGAAAAATTGCAGCAAGCTCAACTTGATGAAGCATCCCATCGTTAATCTACAAGATTTGGTAAAATTCCGTCAAGCGGAAGTACGCTTTACTTTTGTTGGTTTTCTCGAAAACAGCTGCATCATTTACTTTAGACGTTGCCAGCGATGACTAACCCATATAGGCCTATCACTTATATAATCACATTGAGGTGACCCATTACATTTCAGTTTTTCACTTGTATATTTACAAAAAACATCAAATTCATTGAAAATAATTTTAATTTTGTTTCAATAATTTTTAATAATGCCTAAATTTAAAATTAGGCATTCTTCGGGGTTTAGACGTTCGGCTTTTCTATGAAACGCTATTTCGTGGAATGTATCCTGGCAGAAGAATATTGAACTAAACATTTAGACATTCCAACTTTCAAGAAATGTGTAGATTGGAACTGTGAGAATTGCAGTCAAGGAAATGACAGTTTTACTTTCACAATTACATTTTTGAATTTATTAATTATGTGAAGATTGTGACGTTGAGAATCTGGCGCCACACAGATCACACCCATAGATACATAAATATTGTATAAATTACATAAGTACATAAATATAAACATAAATACATACATACATACATAAGTATTGAATAAATTTGTAGATACATAGATATGTATCTACGTATATGTACATACATAGATATGTATACTAAACGAAAGTGCTAGGATTAAGTACGTGAGTCACCTTGGTAAGTGATTCATCCACTGAACATCTCCTACAATGAGTGAGCCTCCTACAATGAGTTTTTATATAAGACAGAACGAGAGTGATGATAATTATTTTATTATGATATAGCAAGTTATGTGATTAAGCCGGAAATTTGTTAGAGGTTAAGATGCCATGTTCTGGATTTTAATTTTTTGAATTTGATGTAATGTAATTTAAATTTACATGATTATTATTATTAGAAGGCCAGAATAGGAGTACTGCTGTGTGAATTATGGCAAATTATTTAGTAGACTCTACTAAGACTTTGAGGAACACTCAAGAAAAAAAAAATTTAACGAATTAACAAAAAAATAATAATAATTTTTATAACAAACTAACATAACGAGAGATGTAAAGGAAAAAATACGTTTTCCTTAAAACTCAGTTGTACTGATATATATATGCAATAGATATGTCTACTTTTGAAAATGGACGCCGAAACGTCGAGATGATAAAATAAAAAAAGAAGTCCAAAAAACTAGATAAACTACCTATTACATGTAATTCAAAAATACTGTAATAAACCACAGTGCCTACCACTGTATAACCATATTTTTATTGGAAACAGTATCCAGGGAAAATGGTTTCTGGGAAGGTTCTGGGGGAACAGTAACGTTATACTTTCCTCTAAAGCAGCGGTCGGCAACCATTTACATATTGCGGACCAGCAAATTCGCAATTTACAATTTCGCGGACAACTAACGTAATTTTTAAAAGTACGAATTAATACGAGCATTTTATTTAATACGAGCAAGTATGCTGTATTCAGGACCGGTTCTAGACATTTGACCGGCTGTGTGCAATCAATCTGACCGCGCCTATCCAGTAAATAAAATAAAAAAATTAAAATCACGAATAGTACGAAAAAAAGAGTTTTATTCTGGTGTGAAACACTCACAAGACTTCTCGTACTCCAGTTTACACAGTTACATAGTCTATAGTTTTATCGAACTCTAATATAACGCTTCTTCTTATTATAATTTATTCTTATGTACTTCTTCAATTTATAATTTGATTAATTGCACCAATAATTAATTTGATTCCTTTTTTATGTTGTTACGAGAAACTAGATTTTGATTGATTTCCATCTTCCATAGATTTCCATCTTTAAAGGACTCTTACAATACTTTGTGGATTGCACCATATACATAAAATTAATATAATGAACAGCTACAAACTCCAGGTCAAAGAAAAGTTTTTTAACCGAAAATTGTGAATTTCTTTGAATAATATTTGTGGTTGTTCAACATCATTTTTATTTTGTTCTAGTAGTATATACAGCCGTGTACAAAATGGCGTACTTAGATTGGATCTAGTATCCCGCCTAATTCTCTTTTGCCTTTTAACAATTGCTTTCCAACAATCGAATGAAAATTCTGAACTTTTCTCTTATAGCTCGCGTTAATTGTATAAAACAGTAAATATGCTAGAAATAAATTGATTTTTTGCAATTTTCATTGCACAAATTGATAATTTGTGAAATACCTATGATAGGAAAATTAGTAAAAAAATGCTAAACTAGATTTTTCATAGAAATAATTACGTATAAATAATTAGCCAATTACAATGTAGAAGAAGTGAAGGTGTCAAATATAGACGTGTATATTAGGCCAATCAGAAATTTAGAGTTATCATGTGGACGACGCCCACATTTAACACTTTTACTTCTACACTGTGACTGGTTAATTATTTCTATGTCTAGAAATTTTCTACTAATTGCTTAGAATTTTTTTACTAATTTCCCCTTCGTATTTCCCCTTCGTATTTCCCCTTCGTATTTCCCCTTCGTATTTCCCCTTCGTATTTCATAAATTATCAAATTGTGCAATAAAAATTTTGTATTACAATTGCAAAAATGAATTTATTTCTAACATAATGTTTACTGTTTTATATAATTAATGTGAGCAGTAAAGGAAAATCTCAGAATTTTTCTTCCATTGTTGAAAAAGAAGGCAACAGAGAATTAGGCGGAAATGTAAGATAACCGCCATTTTGTATTTGGCCGTTTATACTAGTGGGACAAAATAAAATTGTTGTTACTCACCCATAAAAATTACTCAAAGAAATTCACAATTTTCGGTTAAAAAACTTTTCTTTGACCTGGAGTTTATAGCTGTTCATTATATTAATTTTATGTATATGGCCCAGTCCACAAAGTATTGTAAGAGTCCTTTAAAGTTGAAATCTACGCAAGAGCTAATTCAATAAAAATGTAGTTTCTCGCAACAACAAAAAAAAAAGGAATTGTACTGATTATTTGTGCAGTTAAACAAATAAATTATAAAAGTAGAAGCGTTATATATTAGAGTTCGAAAATAGAGACATTGTATAAATCCGATTGTTGGTAAGTAACACGAAATAGAATGTGGAAATGTAGATTTAAATTATAAAATTTAAATTATATTTTAATTAAATTAAATTTAAATTTTAAATTATATTTTAATTAAATTAAATTTAAATTTTAAATTATATTTTAATTAAATTAAATTTAAAATTTAAATTATTAAATACGAATCCCTTTCTCAGAACTCCTAAACCGTCTCTCATATGCGGTTTAAGTCAACTGGAAAGAATGCAATTGAAATTAGACCACGCAATAAATTTACATACATTACTTAAGACAAAAGAAGACATAGGCAACGCAGTTCAACTTTTCACCACATTAATACAAAACTCCATCCAGCAGTCCATAACTCACAACAGAATAGAACATACTCACAAGACTGGTACTTCCATTATACATTTGGAAACATCATGGATAAGCGACGTGCAAGAGTTATAGCTCAGCGGTCTCGATATCCCTCTGATGAGCGAATCTGCAATAGACTGACTCATTTACTTAGATCTGAACTTAAACAACTCCGAAATGAACGTTTTCAAGAATACACATTAGGTTTAACTACACTCTTTGGGCCACAACAAAATGAATCCTTTCTTATAAATCCATATCCTCCCACTTCGTCGAGGTGACGCTTCATGGGCTGCAACCGACGAGGATAAAGCTTCCCTGTTTGCCTCTTACCTATCCACTGTTTTCACTCCTTACTCTGATATGGTTGACTCTCAGTTCTGGGACCCCATCCTCTCTCCCTCCCACTTAAGCCATTTTCTCCGTCAGATGTTCAATATGCTATAAAACGTCTCTCCCCAAAGAAAACTCCCGGATTTGATCTCATAACCCCAACCATTCTTCGAATTCTTCTGAAAAAATCTGTGGCCTTCCTCACTTCTATATGCAACGCGATTCTCCGAACCACCTATTTCCCTATCCTTTGGAAATTCTCCATTATTCCTCCCTTTCTAAAGCCCAAAAAACCTCAAAACCTTCCCTCATCCTACGGTCCTATTAGCTTACTCTTTGTCCTAGCCAAAATACTTGAAAAACTCATCCTTAAACATATCCTACCAATCCTTCAAGTTTCCAATGTTATCCCAGACCATCAGTTTGGATTTAGACGCCACCATTCTACCATAAAACAAACTCACCGCGTTGTAGACACCATTGCATCCTGCCTTGAGAAGAAGGAGTGCTATTTGGGGGCTTTCCACGATGTGAAGCAGGCCTTCGAACGAGTATCACCCCGGGCTGCTCTGGAAACTTAAGGGCATCCTTCCAGCCACTTATTACCTCATCCTAAAATCCTACTTATCCGATAGGTATTTTCAAGTACAGATCGGATTATCCTTCTCTCTTTTCAATCATACCGAAGCTGGAGTGCCACAAGGCAGCATTCTGAATCCTATCCTTTACTTAGTATTCTCTGCATACTCCCAACACATCCTGATACCATCCTTCTCACCTATGCAGGTGATACTGCAATCCTGTCTACCAATAATGATCCCGTAACAGCCCATAGAAATCTACAAACCCACCTCTCCTCCCTAGAAAATTGGTTTAAAAAATGGGTCAATAAACTTAATGAAAATAAGTCCCAAAACATTATCTTCACACTACGCCCATCCTACTCACATTACGTCACATTACAGCCTACTACAACACACACAATTTACTTAATTCCCTTACCAGTGGTAACGTTGCTCGTTATCTTGGGCTTTATTTAGACCGAAGACTTACCTGGAATCCTCATACACGACTTAAAAGAATAGAACTAAACAGATGCTTTCGAAAACTTGAAAAAACAAAAGTCTAATTTATACATCTATTTTAAAGCCTATTTGGGCGTATGGGATAGAACTATGGGGTTCAACCAAACGCTAAAATCTCCAAAGACTCCAATCCCTACAATCCAGAATCTTCCATAACATTGTAAACGCTCCTTTTTATGTCTCCAACCGAACCATGCACACTGACCTTAATATACCGTTCATTGCTCAAGTCGCCCAAACCCGTTACAGGAAATTCCATATTAACCTACTGACTCACACAAATCCTTTAGTTCAACACCTCTCTTACCAAACATTTCCCAATGTCTTCTAGACGTCTTAAAAGACAATGGCCTCGTGATCTCCTCTCAAGTGAACAGAGTCAATAGTGATTTTGTGTAGTTTTGGAGTGTTACCATTGGGTAGCTTCCCCACTCATTTTGTATTTATGTTCTTTGTATAATTGTTACTTATAGCGCTATCGCGCTGATTGTAGCATGAATAAAGATTAAAAAAAAATTATAAAATAAAAATTAAATTGAATGGACTTGAAACTACTTTGAGGTAACATAAAGTTAATTGGGAAAACTAAACTTAATAAAATGATTTTGAGGAAACCATACACTCCCCCTCCCCAACTCCACCGAAACTTCTTTAAATGAACTTTCTGGGGAAAAGTTTCAAACAGAAGTGATAGAGGTCTCTGTATTCATAGTTAGTGTTCCAAATTTATAGAAATCCAGAAGTCGGTGTTTTAATGGTCAAAAACTATCAACTCATCACTAACATAACTATCACTTTCTTATCACTAACATAACTATCACATTCTTATCACTAACATAACTATCACATTCTTATCACTTACATAACTATCACTTTCTTATCACTAACATAACTATCACTTTCTTATCACTAACATAACTATCATTTTATTATCACTAACATAACTATCACTTTATTATCACTAACATAACTATCACTTTCTTATCACTAACATAACTATCACTTTCTTATCACTAACATAACTATCACATTCTTATCACTAACATAACTATCACTTTCTTATCACTAACATAACTATCACTTTCTTATCAATAACATAACTATCACTTTCTTATCACTAACATAACTATCACTTTCTTATCAATAACATAACTATCACATTCTGACCACTAACATAACTACCACTTTTCTTTGTAACATTTTTCAAGGGGAAAATTGATTTTTCGGGGGGTACTGTGGGAACAGTAACGTTATGCTTTCTTCTAGAGGGCCACTTCAGTACAATGTATGGTTTTACCACCTATAATATTAATACACATTTAGAAGTATTGATAGAATTCCAAATTTGAAGATAATCAGTTAACCGGAAGTGCGATTTTACACAATAGCTGTTTGAGTTAGTGGAATTCTCTCGGAAACGTTTACAACGATTTTCTTTAAACTTGGATTGCTTATTGCACAGGTAGAGACGTATCACTTTTATTCGAAATATTTTTGAAAAAACTTTCTCTACCTGTCTGTGTTGGAAGGTTGGCACTTGTCTCCCCACCACCTGTTGGTAGGTTGGACTTGTCCTCCCCACCACCTGTTGGTAGGTTGGCACTAGTCCACCCCACCACCTGTTGGTAGGTTGGCACTTGTCCTCCCCACCACCTGTTGGTAAGTTGGCACTTGTCTCCTCGCCACTGTATATTTATGTACGTTAGGACATATGACTAAAATTTGAAATTAAAATAAAATTTGTCATTTCGTTTAAAACTGTATTAAAAAGAGTAAGAGAAAGTGGTGTGAGTGTTCACACCAGCTTCTTTTTTTACAGGATCTTGTACAACATCCCTGTGCATTCAATTTTCCCAGGATAATGTTTCAGTAGAAGTTTAGATCTTGGTCTGTCTCACCTAGATGATATATACAAGTTTAGATCTTGGTCTGTCTCACCTAGATGATATATACAAGTTTAGATCTTGGTCTGTCTCACCTAGATGATATATACAAGTTTATATCTTGGTCTGTCTCACCTAGATGATATATACAAGTTTAGATCTTGGTCTGTCTCACCTAGATGATATATACAAGTTTAAAGAAAATCTTTGGTGCCATTCTGGAGAAAATTGGAATAAGAGAAATATCCATTCATTAAAATGTACTTCCGGTCAAAACTTTATTGTGGATCTCTGTTACAACCTAATTGAAACTTCATGTGCCACCTTGCTGGGTTTCCCATTGTTGAGTTACGCTGACCATGAACAGACCAACTCACTCGGACCAATTTCTAAAAATTTAACTTTTTCTTCTTCAGCATAAAGTTGAAAGTATGTATTTTTTGTGAAAGTGCAATTGTAAAATCTGAACATGACAATACACTCTCTTAGATCGATAATAGAAAGATATTGGCAGAGTCAAATAAAAGTTTTGAACATATTACTATTGGAAAGTAAAGTCTATTGAGAGGAGAAGTGTTTTGAAAACTGGGCTGATTCAGTTTTTAATCTAGAAGGGGCGGGAGCAGCCTTCTTGTTTTCCACCCGCTTTTATTTATCGATTCACCGAAAACTTCCTGGCGCTGATTCATTAAAATGCCCCAAATCATTATTAGCTGGGTCCAAATCATTTACTTATTTTATTAAGTGAACTATTCTGGCCAAGTATTTTTGGTCGGTTTAGCTCTGCCCCACTTTAGACATATTTCCGAGACACTAATAGAGAATAGAACTAGCTGGTCTAAGATTCGCGCTCAAGTCACGGGTCAAACAGACCTAAATTAAATTTTCTTTAAAATGTTCAAGTAAACGTATTAGGTTGACACCTGGGCTCTGAGCATTCCAAGTTTAATGAAGGTCGTTGGCGCAATTTTCCGGAAAATTCCAACAAGCCCAAAATATATTGCTTAAAGTCTCACTTCTTAACCTGCTTAACCATTTTCTTCACAATTCTAACTGTAGCAATGCTTATGGTTTTTTTAACATTATTTAGGTGGCCATACATTGCAATGAAGTGGCATCTAGTGAGAAACTTAACATTTCTGAAAGTTTAAAGAAAATCGTTGGAGCCTTTTTGCAGAATGTCGGGCATCACCAAAAAAACATTCAGTAAACTCGCACTTCTGGATGGCGATTTTGATCGAAATCTGTTTGGATGCGGATGGAGTTACTTATACTTGAATGGATTATCACATTTGAGTGGCCTGAGAGTGTTAGTTTTCGATATATTTGTTAATCCGTACCCTCCACCTACACACACACACACACACACACACACTCTCAATGCATATAGATGACCTCTTGCTAAAACCATTTGTATTTATTCAGGGGAGTTCAAAACGTTATTCTGGAGAAAATTCTTCGTGGAAAATATGATGAGATCGCGATTTGCCCTCTTACAGCAGGACAAGAAGGCAAACAGGATAATGGATATAGGTGGAGTGCGAAACACTCATTATACTGTGAACTTCGTGCCAAAGAGAGGGGATAAAAAGGTTATTGTTTTTGTTGTGGTGGTTTGTTCCGCAGAGCTGGAAAGCATCAGAGACATTTTCCGTGGTCATGATGACTACAAAATGAAGCAGGCTACCACGGAAAATGTCTCTGATGTTATTGTTTTTATTTATCAAGCAGCTGTCATTTTTACAATCTATTTTTCATTCAACCTATGAGCCTGTGTGGTATCATGTGAACTTGTTAAATTAAATATTACATTTTATCATTACTTCCTGGGCGCAAGTGACCCTTGGAGCAAGCGAAACAATTCGCACATAATCTTAGCCGCAACATCTTCAATGTTCCCCTTGTTCCAACATTAGCAATATTTGCTAAAGTACATACTATGGAGTGTTCTCGAAACCAAGTCCATCGTGTTTACCTAGCTAGTTTGCAATACTGCCACAAACATTTTTATGAATTCCATTTTGCACATTGCGTTATAAAAGCATTAATACTTTACAACTATTAACAGCAGTGAATGTCAATTTGTTAGTGAGTGAACTATTGAATGGTCGGTTAATAAAAGTGGCCAGAATACAAATATGAATAAAGCTGAGTGGGACAGTGCCAGATATGGAGCTTCAGACAAACTGCTCTCTACTGTTTTACTTACATAGAGTGTTGTATGCGCAATTAGTGTGCAGAGAGATGTATTTCTAAGAAAGATGAACAGACAGACCGTCTGACCTGATGTACAGAGTGTGTGTGTGTGTGTGTGTGTGTGTAATGATCTCGCTTACTCTCCAGCAGAAATTAAAACCAGTCGATTTTCAAACTGGCCAGTATCAGGGTGGGAGACCATTCCTGTTTCCCCAGTTGCTCGCTCTGGCGCTGTCAGTACTAAGAGTTATCAGGGTCACAGGGTATGCTGACCTCTATCCACACTGTATCCATTGCATACGGTTGTATTGTATTGTGAACGCGAATTTAAAAAATGATATAATAAGCATTATTTACTTGGCCCAAATATTCAACTGTTCGATTGGCATTCTAATATAACAATGTTATAAATCAAGAAACTGGTCATGTCGGGCGTTAAACACTGTTTCTACATTTCACTTGAATCTCAATTTAGAAAATTTGACAAGATCTCAATACTTATATATATTATGATGATAGAGCATTAAGAGAAAGTAAAATCGCGGGTCAGACGTGCTACTACACGTTTTGCCACTCCTTCGCATTCTAAAAAAAATCTGCTGTGATACACTTACACAGCTTTCTCTTACTCCAGTTTTCAAAATTGTAATTGAAAAATTTTATAGTTAGCGTACAAAATTTAATGAAATTCGTCGCAAACTGAAAAGTAAAACGCACTTCCCGTTTACTAATTTTCTTGAAACTCGGAATTTTGGCCATCTATTTATTTCTAATTAATTTTATTTAGATGGTAGAATTGTGTAATCAACTATGATAGCACTTTAGGGAAAAACATAACCCTACCACTCCTCAAAAGCCCGCATAAATGACTACCTGGAGAAATGTTCCAATAAAAGTTGTACTCTTTTTATGTGTAGTCCACATTCCTACTTTAAAGAGAATCCTTGGGGCCGTTTTCGAGAAAATACCAGAAAAATGAAAAATACATTTCGGTAAAATAGCACTTCTGGTCATACGATTTTTTCAAACTCGAAATTTCAACAACACAATTAATTCAACAATTACATTGTATGTAAACTGAGAGCTGCCCAAAAGTGCCCTTAAATCAATTTTCCCAGAAAAATGTTTTAAATAAAAGTTGCAGATTTTTGTATGAGTAGTTGATATAGGAAGTTTAAAGAAAATCGTCGGAGCTATTTTAGAGGAAATCGTAAGGAAGTGAAAAAACCATTTAGTAAAGTGGTACTTCCGGTTGAGGAATTTTGACAGATGACCTGCTGTCGGATCCCATAGTGATTCCTTAGTGGAATATCAAGTTTGAACTTTCTACGATTTTTCGTTTTTGAGTTATGCTGTTCACACACACACACATACAGGCATTTTCTAAAAACCACTTTAGACGGATGAGACCTCAAGACGGATATTTTCGGTGAAAACTCGATATCGAAAATTTGGCACGATTACAATACTTCCCAAGTAAGAGAAAGTAAAAATGTCCCATTCAAAAATCTACCAACAGGATTCTATTGAATAGTTGTCTGAGGTTCCCTATTTTCTTTCGATTTGCAGACTAACTACACCATCCTAGGTCTCTCACATTTTGGCAACTTTTTGTCGAGGAAATTGATTTTGGGGGTTCTGAGGGAGTTGCCACTACAGAACAATGGACGGTTCGACCATTACTTCAAAAGCAATGTTGCAGTCATCCCTAGAGGAGTTCCATTTTGGTTGTCAATAACAGTTCACGGAGCTGGATATTCCATGTAAAGCGCAGTATCCATAAAAACGGGCACATCTTGCCTGAATACCTTAAACAGTTGAATAGCAGTCATTTTCACATGTAGTCCTCGTTCATCTTGCTAGATAAACTCCTTTTTCCAACTTAATGTCCCTTGGCTTTGTTTGAGAAAATTGCGTCTCATTTTTAATGTAGGTTTTTTAGATGATCTTCTATTGAAGTTCAGCCTTCTGCTTTAATGATGTTTGTTTAGGAAACCTCTATACAAACATCATGACCGTCCACATTATATAGGGGCGCCTCTCATCGTCCACATTGTCTGGCACCTTACTATGTTCCAGTTAAAAGGTTAATTGCCTTCTACAAGGTGACAGCCATACACAGAGTTGCCATTCCTCCAGGCAAATATAGCTCACTATATACTTGTAAAATTGTGCCGTTAGAGAGCTCTGGCAGCGGAGCACACGTCACAGTATTTTTACTTTCACTCACTTCTGTAAGTATTGCCAATTTGTCAAATTTTCTAAATTGAGTTTTCGTTGGTTTCTGGTAAAAAATCTGACAACCGGAAGTGCGATTTCCACTGAATGGCTCCAACATTTCTTTAACCACAGATACATAGAGAGGCCTAACATTGTATTTCAAATTGATTTTACCCAGAAAATTGATTTTTGAAGTGTTCTGAGGGCGCTGCAACGTTAAGTTCAGTGCACTGTTCACGGTTAAGTTTATGATAATAAACAAAATACAAACACTAAATTCTAACTAACTACAAAATTCTGAGCTTGAAGTGTAATGAGAAGTGCCATTTCGAGATGGGCCTGCTGGCAGCATCCTGCAGTTGGAGAGTTCTTCGTCCATTGACCACAGCCTCTCTGCTGAAAGATTTTTATAAATTTGTATATAAAAAACATTGTTTATTACATTGTAAGACTTTTATTTCCGGTCAGTTACAAAGGTCTTGATTGATTAAATAACACAGTTTAATATATGTATATATATATTGTGTGTGTGTGTGTGTGTGTTGGGTGTTTGAGTTGAACAAAAAAGTCATATTTAGTTGGTATTACTTGAAGAAAGTTACTTAACTGTTGGTAGCAACAGCACTGCCTGCTGCCCTCTAAACTAGTGGAGGGGAACTGAACAACCAGCTTCCTCTCCCACTGCCAGCAAACTGCCTGCAGTGTTGCTACCAACATTTCTACTGCAATGTGTTTATTGTTGTTGATGGTGAAAGTGTTGAATATTCTTATCTGGTGTTAATAGTTGTAGGAGTAGTAGGAACACTAGAGGATGCACCTCAGTGAAGGATACAGCTCGGCTGCACCGGCTCACCGTAGGCCGAACCCCGCTAATTGCCTCTGTAATCAACATATCTCTGTTTATCACCAACAATTGGTAGGTTTGCTTTATCTTTATTAGCCCGAGCCATATCTAATCAGTATATCCTTACAAGTTAAACCGCTGTTCATCAGTAATCTGACGACAAAGGTTTCGGCCTAAATCCATCAGAGGGAATTACGATTTTACTGAGACTTGTACGAAACGCGTCCAACGATTTTCTTTGTATTTCGCACACAAATCTCTTTTATACGGCACATTTTTCCAAGTAAAATGGCTTTTGCAGTGTTCTGAGGGAGATTAGCTTAACTTTCCTCATTTAAGAAAATGACATAATTTAAAACTAGTTTTTTGGTGCGTTATTTCAATATTTTGTGGTAGTTATTTGGTGCATCAACACAATGTTGTGGATATTTCCGATGAGATTCTCTTATTGTAATAATTGTAATTTTCATTTGAATTTAACGGTTTACTTTTAGTAGTTTAGTTAGTTTAGTAAGGTGGGCTGACCTACCAACGACTGATTGTGACAAATCGTACACCCAACACGATACCACTCCCAATAGTGGTGCTGTGCACTTACAGCAGCCACTCTGCCAGCCACTATCAAACTACAAATGTAAAATCAATTTCCCCAGAAAAATGTTTCATATAAAAATGGTTTCAGTATTCAAGCTGCATTTCAGGTTTAAAGAGAAATCATTGCCTTTTCCAGATACTTGGGAAAACTCAGAAAAATTTTCTGCAAAATAGCACTTCGGGTCAACCAATTTCTTCAAATTTGAAATTCTAGCAGTCATGTAATGGACAAAATGTACCCTATGAAGTGGTACATCGAAATATGTATGTGTTACAACTTGTCGAAAATTTGGCACAGTCGCAGTACTTGCTCTTACAACAGGAAGTAATTATGTTTATTGATTTGTTTGGAACGGCCTGTGGAATTGAAAGAAACTTGGCACATTTTACCTGTCTTTACTATCTAAACTGTTGGATTGAAATTTTGGTAGGAAGTAACTTGTTACGTACTTGACATGGAAGTCTTAACTTGTTACGTACTTAAAATTAGGAGGAGTCAATAGTCCATAGTTCTGCCATGTGTTGGTTTGTATAGTGCAGAAATAAATCTCTGTAGATACTTTGCAGACTTGCTTACTGTACTTGAACGATATTTACCTACTTTCTGGACGAGCTCTACCTTACAGCTCCCATTATGCAAAGGTATATTGCTAAGACCAGTCTTTGTGATGTATTAAACATTACGAGTCTGCCTTCTATCACTATTTAATAGTCTAGCTATTAGAGTGGACCTTATCTGGAGCTTTTGTCGGCATTCTCTGCCGTCTCTCTTTTTCTCTGCAAGGTTGCAACTTAGAGAGAAAACCTCGATTGTTTGTATGAAAGGCAGATCTAGAATCCACCAAGACAATAGAATACTAGGTTGTGGAGTGAAGAAAGTACAGTGAGCCTGGAAACGCAAGCAAGCTTGCCTTCCTTCTAAATCATGACATGTTCACTTGCAGCAAGTGAATTGTCGCTACAACCAGCTCAACGAATCACAACCTTTTCATTTTCTCATACTGATTTAAGAGAAATAAGTACGATCGTATCAATTTCTCAGAGTTGAGTTTTCAGCAGAATTCATGTTTTGAAGCCGCCTTAGGACGCAAGAGTATTTTATAGCTAATAGTCTGTGTGTGCGTTTGCAGTACAGCGTACAGTTTACAATATTACACAATATTAAATATAATTTGAGATTTCCAAATTTGAAGGAAATCTGTTAAGGAAGTGCGAGTTCAGACAAAATACCTTTCTGAGTTCGCTAATTAGACAAACAAACAAACATACAACAATCTTTCTCTTCTATTTGAAACATATTTCCAATAAAATTGATTTCTTTAGTTTTGAGAAATGTTTCACATTAAATTTCAAGAGTTGTTGGCGAGGTACTCACTGCTGGATTTACACTCGCCAATATGGCTGGATTTACTCAAAGCCAAAACTAACCCATATCCGTATCATTACTTAGGCAACCAAACGGTGAATAATAATTTCCACATTTAAAGGGAGTTTGTCTGTGATATCTGTATGAGAATGCCGTGTGAGCGATCCATTCACAGTTTACCTGTCTTTTATAAAATGTACTCCAGTCACCTGGTGGTTATCACAATCATTTGTAACCAATATAAATTCATCACAAGATCGATAATCACTTCTCTAAAGTTATGTGATGGACAAATAAATAGTTTTATCCTTTTAACATTCGCTGGTTCAGTTATTTTGAAGTTTTAGTTAATAATTGTTTTGGTCATTATTACTGCTCCATTGGCTGGCCAATAATGTCTAGTAATATTTCCATTCATGGCCTGTACATCTTCAGATATGTTGATAATTCAACTCAGCCATGGCGAACACTATTTTACCTTAATTTTTTTTAATTTTTATGTTTTTGTTTTGTATGTATTTATTGTATTAACTACATATTGTCCATAGAACTTTTTTAAAACAATTCGAAATTTTTACATCAGACTTGATGTAAATGGCTGCTTCCAGCTCACAAGCTTCCTAAGATATTTGCCCTCAAGGTACTTAATAAGAAAAGCTATTGGTTCAAGCATTGGCGTACTCTTTTTTCAAACTTGTGTCTGTAATTTTAGTGGACCCTCGCTGGCCATAGAACATTGGCCCCCACGGTAAGAGAACTAGGGAGTGTCGCCCGAAGAGTTCTGTCTGAGCTTGCTCTTCGGAACACAGACATAGTGTCAGATCAACTTTTTCCGACAGTCTATCAATCCTGGAATTGGGTAGGTTTTTTAAATTAAGAGAGCGGTCCTTCTCTCTCTAAATTATAGACCTGACTAGACAGAGATTCCGTTCTGGAAAAGTACCCCTAATAACAGATATTGGATATCTGTTAAACCTTCAAAGTTACGATCATACAAACAACCTCTACTATTATATTATTAACTTTATAAGATTAAGATTTATATTATTCAGTTAAATATTATATTATACTATATATTCAAAGTTATATTTAATTATTATCACATTATGTCATTCAGTTCTTTCTGTTTATTTATATTTTGTAGATTTGACAGTTTTGTTTTCTAGCTGGTAGTTATGTAATATCTAAGAACCTTAATTTGGCTTTTTCAAACCTAACTCCACTGTAATTATTTTTTTTCTTAAATAACGCAGTATAAAAATAAAAAATAAAAAAAAGTCAAACAAAACAGCTAAGTTTGTTGTGGTGGTTGGTTCCGCAGAGCTGGAAAGCATCAGAGACATTTTCCGTGGTAGCCTGCTTCATTTTGTGGTCATCGACCGGTTTCGGGCGTTCGCCCATCTTAGTGTGAACTAAGTTTGCTCTGTGCGAGTCTGTGTTGTCACACTGTCTAAAAAACGCATCCTGAAGATGGGCGAACGCCCGAAACCGGTCGATGACCACAAAATGAAGCAGGCTGCCACGGAAAATGTCTCTGAAAACAGCAAGACTAGAACTAGTACCTAGTAGTAAAGTCAAACAAAACTACTGAGTCAAGATCGATTGATCCAACACTGTGATTAATATAGTTGCAGGTATTATCTTTCTGCACCACATACAGTAAACAGCAATTATGATATGTGATTTGTCGGGTCTATATATTTCTATGCGGTACTATTATTAGCTGCCCATCTAGACCCGATAAAACTAAAGAGTTTGGCACGTCCGATCGCTCTGTGTGTAGTACGGCTGATGTGTGAGAATGGCAAGTTGGCCAGCCAAGGCCAACACTTTCTTTTTCACTTCTTTGTGCTTTTTGGGGGCCAATGATTCTTTTTTACAACTTTGTGTAATATCTACAAACATTACAGCGAATCGCTTTTATTTGAAAATTGATTTTTTTTGTAGGGTTCTGATGAAACTGTAACATGTAACTTT